>CM065740.1:1215257-1225257 GCA_033310375.1 Conus canariensis
GTGATTATAGGCAGTGTCTATCAGTGATTATAGGCAGTGTCTGTCAGTGATTATAGGCAGTGTCTATCAGTGATTATAGGCAGTGTCTATCAGTGATTATAGGTAGTGTCCATCAGTGATTATAGGCAATGTCAATCAGTGATTATAGGCAGTGTCTGTCAGTGATTCTAGGCAGTGTCTATCAGTGATTCTAGGCAGTGGCTATCAGTGATTCTAGGCAGTATCTATCAGTGATTCTAGGCAGTGGCTATCAGTGATTCTAGGCAGTATCTATCAGTGATTCTAGGCAGTGTCTATCAGTGATTCTAGGCAGTGTCTGTCAGTGATTATAGGCAGTGTCTATCAGTGGTTATAGGCAGTGTCTGTCAGTGATTCTAGGCAGTGTCTATCAGTGATTCTAGGCAGTGTCTATCAGTGGTTATAGGCAGTGTCTATCAGTGATTGTAGGCAGTGTAAATCAGAGATTATAGGCAGTGTCTATCAGTGATAGCAGGGAGAGGCATGTGGCCACGGCAGCTGGCCCACAACATGGCGCCAATCTGAACCACGCTGCTGGCGGTGCACAGGCTGCACACCACAAAGTAATGCGCAAAGGCCTAGCGTAAGGAGTCGAGTATTTATACACTGGTGCAATGAGACTGGGTTTTTTTTTATCGTGTCTGAAAGTTGATTGTCGTCATTGTCTTTGAAGGTGCAAGCCGGGTGGTTCCAAGCAAACTGATGAAAATCAAAGGGATGGAAGTATTTAGAGCCTTCCAGCAGGTGCAAAGACAGGGTCAGGTGAGTGCAAAGGCAAAGGGAAGGTCATGTATCTGAAGATTGTGATTTCATCGGTGAAAATCCCCCCTAAAACAAGGGGAATAAGGTAAGGTAATGTTGCTTATAGCCCAGCCGACCGCAAAGGGCCATATCAGGGCTGTCACCACGTTAAAATCAACTCACAAGTCATTCATTCACAGAACTCTTTAAAACACATCTTCTAAAAACCCATCCGAAACCTTGTTAAAAATCTTTCCACTATAAAACCTCAGATCCGATGGTGGGGAGTTGTTCTTTTGATCAATTATCAGTTCAACATTCAATGCTGGCTCAAATTTACTATAGGCCTCAAAACGCTTACGTGGATTATATAGTGTTTAAGGGCAAAGTCCTCATTGTGGCGTGTGGCCTGTGTAAAAGAAAAGCCACAGGAGTGCTTGACGAGCACGGCAGTGTAGTGTGTCTGCCGTCAGTAATCACGTGTGTGCACTCCTTTGGAGGGCATGCATTTGTTGCTGCACCGTCCCCGCCACGTTTCATTTAATTAGTCATCACACATTTAAAAAAAAAAAAAAAGAAAGAAAAGGGGAGCGGTCAACTTTACTCGTACAGGGACGAACTTTTTAGCGTGGGAGTATTGTTTGGGTCGGTGCACAGAAATAACATAGTTTGTTATTTTCTTGTGTTTCTTGCAATGGAGATTGTGTGTTGTCCACAAGGCGCGCTTTGGAGGGATCCAGTCCGTCACAGAGAATTGTCATCTACACTTCTACCACACACGGCTTAGTATAGGACGGATGAGAGTGTTAGAGTAGTGCCACTGAGAAGGCAAGGTCGGGGGGGAGGGGGGGGGGGGGACAAAAAGACATGGTGTGTTTGTCGTAATGCCCAGGTAGGAATGTGGTGAATGTAGGAAACAGGAGACAGACATCTCTTAGAACGTGGTGCCAGATCACATATTGTTTATAGATCCCATTCGGAATATCTCATTCCTCCTCCTCCTTTCCTGCCCCCCCCCCTTCTTCTCACCACCTCCGTCTCTCTCGCTCTTTTCTGTCTCTCTCTCCTGTCTCTCCTCTCTCTGTCTCTCTGTCTGTCCCCTCTCCCCTCCCCTGTCTCTCCCTCCTCTTCTGTCTCTCTGTCGGTAGTCCATTCCCCTCTAACGCAACTGCCTGTCTCGATACTCACATGCAACTGTGAATGGCTTTTGTGGGGGGGGGGTGCTAAGTGCACGACTCATGACGTGGACCATTGTTGGCACATCGCTCTGCAATCGGGAAAATTGTTGGGGGGGGGGGTGAGGCCGGACGGGCATCTGCAAACGTTGAAAGAACACTGGCGAGAGGTTGTGGAGGGGACCGTAAGGAGAGGTGGGGGGGGGTCCACTATACATCCCTTCTATGTCCAACATGAGAACATGCTTCAGACGGGGAGTTGATCAATTTCCCTGATTCCGCGCAGAATCGAAGTGAAAAAGGAAGGTTGGGGGGTGGGGGGTGGGGCAGGGGGTTGGAAAGCCAGGCTTGCTTACAGCACGGCTGATCAGCTTGTGAATGGTCAGTAGGATGAGGTGGGTGGGGCTGTACAGTGGATTTGTTGACAGTATGGGACATGTTACACGGTGGAGATTGGCTTCATGGAATTGGGGGCGAACGCGTGGAGAGGGATACAGTGGAGAGTTGGGGGTGGGTTGGGGCAGTGGAGATTGGGGAGCAGGTGCTTTAGCAGTGGCGTGTGGCTGTCAGTGGAGATTTGGGGCTGTACAGTGGAGATTGGGGGCTGTACGTGGAATTGGGCTTACAGTGGAGATTGGGGGGCTGTACGTGAGATTGGGGGCTGTACAGTGGAGATTGGGGGCTGTACAGTGGAGATTGGGGGCTTACAGTGGAGATGGGGGGCTGTCAGTGGAGATTGGGGGCTTTACAGTGGAGATTGGGGGCTGTACAGTGGAGATTGGGGCTGTACAGTGGAGATTGGGGGGGGGGGGGGGCTGTACAGTGGAGATTGGGGGCTGTACAGTAGAAATTGGGGGCCTGTACAGTGGAGATTGGGGGCTGTACAGTGGAGATGGGGGCCTGTACAGTGGAGATTGGGGGGTGGGGGTGTACAGTGGAGATGGGGGGGGGGGGGCTGTACAGTGGAGAGTGGGGGCTGTACAGTGGAGGTTGGGGGCTGTACAGTGGAGATTGGGGGACTGTACAGTGGAGATTGGGGGCTGTACAGTGGAGATTGGGGCTGTACAGTGTACAGTGGAGATGGGGGGGGGGGGGGCTTTACAGTGGAGATTGGGGGCCTGTACAGTGGAGATTGGGGGCTGTACAGTGGAGATTGGGGGGGGGGGGCGGCTGTACATTGGAGATTGGGGGGCTGTACAGTGGAGATGGGGGGGGGGGGGGCTGTACAGTGGAGATGGGGGGCTGTGCAATTGAGATTGGGGGACTGTACAGTGGAGATTGGGGGCTGTACAGTGGAGATTGGGGTCTGTCAGTGGAGACTGGGGGCTATACAGTGGAGATTGGGGGCTGTACAGTGGAGATTGGGGTCTGTACAGTGGAGACTGGGGCTATACAGTGGAGATTGGGGGCTGTACAGTGGAGATTGGGGGCTGTACAGTGGAGACTGGGGGCTATACAGTGGAGATTGGGGGCTGTACAGGAGGAAGGCGGCAGTGAGGGCAGGGGACAGGAACGCCTTCACCATGCTTCGTCAGCTCTGATCTCCTGACAGTCAGCGGGGACAGCCCACAGGTGTGGAAGACCCCTACCTCTACCTCTGAAATTGACCGCTATCGCGCCTATTGACCCTGATGCCCGATCAGATTTCTCTCTCTCTCTCTCTCTCTCTCTCTCTCTCTCTCTCTCTCACACACACACATACACACACACACACACACACACGCACACACACATATACGCGCTCACGCACGCACGCACGCACGCACACACACACACACACACACACACACACACACACACACACACACGCTACACATATACGCGCTCACGCACGCGCGCGCGCGCACGCACGCACGCACGCACACACACACGCACACACGCACGCACGCACGCGCACACACACACGCAGGCAGGCAGGCACACACACACACACACACACACACACACACACACACACACACACACACACACACACACACACACTCGCTAGTGGCTGTTAAGTTCATGTTGTTTATAACTGAGCTGGCCATGAAGACCGTCTGAAGTAAGAACGAAGAACACTAGCGGCAAATGCGGATTACGTCTTATATCTTGTTCTTGAAGACTGCTGTGCAGTGTGCATTTTCTCTGTGGGCAGGCTAGTGTTTGGTTGAGGACTCAGTGGGTCGCAGTTCCTAAGGTTTTCATGCGATTCCCGAGCTTTCGGGGGAAAAAACTACTCTGTGTGTTGTGTGTTGTTCTGGTGGTATCAGTGTTCTGGTGGTATCAGTGCTGTGGTGTACTCCCCTCCTCCCACTGTCCAAGGTGGTTATTCCCATCAGCAGTCGCTCTTCATAGGTGAGTGTCAATGTTGAAGCTGCATGAACTGAACTCTGGCGTGGAGTATGGGATGTACGGACTGTTGTTTTTGCTGTTGGTGGTTGTCACATGGGCACAGGGAAGGATAACCAAATAGATCAAGAAAGACTTAAAGTGAAGTTGTGTATAAGCGCTCTTCCTCACGGAGAGAAAGACCTGTAATATAGGCGCACCTGACGACATGAATGGTCTGAATAATTGACTGACCAGCAAAAATCCTCAACCCCTCCCCTCCAACCTAAGTAAGGCCCTGGCTTGACCCCCCTCTACCCCTCCCGTCCCCGCCTTTACAGGGTAGGACCCGTCCACAAACCTTTCACCTAGCTGGAACCCTGGCCTGACACCCCCCCCCCCCTCCTCCGTTCTCGCAACCTTCAGTGGAACAGGTCACTGGGTCTAACTTGATCCCAAATCACATTTAATTCGTTATTTTATTATCTCATGCCAGCAATGGATATACCCCCCCCCCCCTCTTCCTATTCCTCCCAGTCACCTCTTTCTACTGCATTTTCAGAGACTGAAACTAAATGTCCGTTGGTGAGGAGGGGGGTGGTGGTTGTCTGCGTGTAGGATGAAGTCTAGAACGGCTGAATAGTCCATTACTCTAAAGAAAATGTAAAAGCGCTGCTTGGTTGTCCATGCAGACATACGTGGTCAACACCTAGCGAGTCGTTGGTCGTTTTGGCTTTAGTGTATCTTGTGTCATTGTAGCATACTGTTGAGAAGGTAGGCCATGGCTGTGTGTAGCCTGTAGTGGAGACAGGGAACGTGGAACTTGTGTCATTGTAGCATACCGTTGAGAAGGTAGGCCATGACTGTGTGTGGTGTGTGGCCTGTAGTAGAGACAGGGAACGTGGAACTTGTGTCATTGTAGCATACCGTTGAGAGGGTAGGTCATGACTGTGTGTGGCCTGTAGTAGAGACAGGGAACGTGGAACTTGTGTGATTGGTGCATATCGTTGAGAAGGTAGGCCATGACTGTGTGTGTACTGTAGTTGAGACAGGGAACGTGGAACTTGTGTCATTGTAGCATACTGTTGAGAGGGTAGGTCATGACTGTGTGTGGCCTGTAGTGGAGACAGGGAACGTGGAACTTGTGTCATTGTAGCATACCGTTGAGAAGGTAGGCCATGACTGTGTGTGGCCTGTAGTGGAGACAGGGAACGTGGAACTTGTGTCATTGTAGCATACCGTTGAGAAGGTAGGTCATGACTGTGTGTGGTGTGTGGCCTGTAGTGGAGACAGGGAACGTGGAACTTGTGTCATTGTAGCATACCGTTGAGAAGGTAGGCCATGACTGTGTGTGGCCTGTAGTGAGACAGGGAACGTGGAACTTGTGTCATTGTAGCATACTGTTGAGAAGGTAGGTCATGACTGTGTGTGGTGTGTGGCCTGTAGTGGAGACAGGGAACGTGGAACTTGTGTCATTGTAGCATACCGTTGAGAAGGTAGGCCATGGCTGTGTGTGGCCTGTAGTGGAGACAGGGAACGTGGAACTTGTGTCATTGTAGCATACCGTTGAGAAGGTAGGCCATGACTGTGTGTGGTGTGTGGCCTGTAGTGGAGACAGGGAACGTGGAACTTGTGTCATTGTAGCATACCGTTGAGAGGGTAGGCCATGACTGTGCGTGGCTTGTAGTGGAGATAGGGAACATGGAACTTGTGTCATTGTAGCATACTGTTGAGAAGGTAGGCCATGACTGTGTGTGGTCTGTAGACAGGGAACATAGAACTTGTGCCGGCACAGTCTCTGTGTGTCCACCCTGCTGGCTGCTCACGGAGCGGCCTGACGACACCGCTCCTGTCCGTGGACAATGTCCAGCCGTCAAGTCATCCTAAGCCTACAGATGTCAGAGGTCGGGGTTACTGCAAAGGTCAAGTAGTAACAAAGTTTGAACAGACGAAAATCGCCCTGGCTCTGTGAAAAAAAATGGAATGTGAAAAAGGTGATTTTATCCTGGAATCTGGGGTCAGTAAATTAGTTCAATGATGTAGGTCAGCAAAAATAGCTGAATAATGCATGATTTGTGGACTCTTGTGTTCCTACGCTATTTTGTAGAGCACGAGGATTTCGGAGTGAAAGGTCTAAAACAGACGACAGGAAAGTGAAGGGTCATGTGGATCGTGCTTCCATAGAAAAAGAAACGGACGCGAGACCTGCCTCAGAGTCAGGTATGGTATGGGTCAAGGACTGGACTGTGTGGTGAATATGTTTTGGTACTGTCTGATCTGAGAAAAGCCAGGTGCAGCTTGGAGTGTAATAGAACATGGAGAGGTTTTGGGGCCTAAACTGTAAAATGGATGGGACCTGTACATTCGGTGCATCCACCGTGCACTAAACAACACAGGGGCCGCCACTCCGGCTCCGGGGATTGGCTACCGTCCTCCTCATTGCCTGCAGAGCGGTGAGGTGTGAAGGAGACGTCGGCCTGATCAGCCGTGAACAGAGCAGGGAGGGCCAGCCAGGCGTGGCGTCTGTCACCCGCCTCTCATCCCGCCTACCCCACCTTGACCGACTTCTTACCCACGGGTGCTGGAGTAGACACCAAGGGAGCAGTCCCGTTTCTCAGCACGTCGGTCCTGTTTGAAAAACATGAAACCGGTGGAGTGGTTATTTTATATTTATTTATATATACTGATTCCTCTATTCATTTGTGTCTTTCATATACTGATTCATCAGTTCATTCATGTGTTGTTTTATGTTGCAGGTTTGGGGCTAATGATTTTTTAAATTCAGAATGTGATGTTAGAAACTGGAGCCGTGCATTGTTTTGCCTTTCACGGCAGATTAAGTCGCTTGTCTGTCTCTGCTTCTTACTGGAATATCGCCCCGTGCCTCTTGGCCGGCGTGGCACAGACCACAGCTGTCATGGCGAGGGTGGGGGTGGGTGGGTGGGGTGGGGGGTGGGGTCGGGAACACGTAATGATGGTGTCGCCGGCCATACTACAGCGTCCTCCGCCCCCTCCACGTGTGCTCAGTGTCTTATCTCCATAATCTGCAAGGGTCCGCCGCCCTGTGGGAACAGCAGCCATGTCCCAGCCCTGGAGAAATCGATCCCAGATCAGCTCTGTTCCCTCTGGTCCATCTTGTCAGCCTGGGCCTGTCCCTGTATTCCCATGGAAACCAGTCGCCATTGTATCACTTATCTTACCACCCGCCTCCCCCCACCCTCTTCCCCCTCCTTCCCGCTTCCCGTCTTTGTCCTGTTCCTGCCCTGTGAACACAGCCTACACTTTCCTCATTGTATACTGTGTCTACGTTGATCTGCAACGACACCAGTATGGCTGGCAATGCGGTTGATTGACTTAGGGGAGGGGGGGGGGGGGGGAGGGGGAGGGGAGATAGGAGGGGACAGGAGAAAGGACAAAAGCGGAAGAAGAGGAGGGGGGGGGGGGGGGGGGCGACGTTTGGTAGCCAGCCAGCCAGAGTGGGTCATGTGCAGGTCCCATCCATGGTTACAGTGTAGGCCCCAAACGCTCTAGATTCTCTGTTACACTCAAAGCGGCACCTGGCTTTTCTCATCAGATCTCAAAACGTATTCATCGCACAATCCAGTCCTTGACGCATACCGTACCAGACTCTGAGGCAGATCTCACGTCCGTTCGTTTTTCTATAGATGCAAGCACGATCCACATGACCCTTCATTTTCCTGTCGTCGGCTAGACTTTTCACTCCCCAATCCTTGTGTCCTACCAATGGCGTAGAAACACAAGGTGACCACAAGTCATGTATCATTCTGCTGGTTTTGCTAACATGTGGCATGGAACTAATTTACTGACCTCAAATTCCAGGATAAAATCATCTTTCTCAGATTGAATTTGTTTTTTTAACAGAGCCATGGTGATTTTCATCCGTTCAAACTTTGTTGTTACTACATGACATTTGTTGTAAACCCGAACTCTGACCTGAGATGATTGACGTGGTGCACGTTCCTGTAGACCACGGACCTAGATCCACTGCAAGCACTACAGTGAACGAGTGAGTGAGTGAGTGTGTGTGTGTGTGTGTGTGTGTGTGTGTGTGTGTGTGTGTGTGTGTGTGTGTGTGTGTGAAGGGGTGGGGGGGGGGATGGGGAGCTGGGGTGGGGGTGGAGGATGGCTGCATGCAGTGACAGCTGTCTTCAGACGGGTCCTCTTCACGATGATCGGGGCCGCCCATCACTCCTGTCCCCTGGCTCTGCCTCTGCCCTGTCTCTTCCTTGTCTCTTCCCTGCCTCTTCCTTGTCTCTGCCCTGTCTCTGCCCTGTCTCTTCCCTGCCTCTTCCCTGTCTCTGCCCTGCCTCTTCCCTGTCTCTTCCCTGCCTCTTCCTTGTCTCTGCCTGTCTCTTCCCTGCCTCTTCCCTGCCTCTGCCCTGTCGCTTCCCTGTCTCTTCCCTGCCTCTTCCTTGTCTCTGCCCTGTCTCTGCCCTGCGTCTTTCCCGTCTCTTCCCTGTCTCTTCCTTGTCTCTTCCCTGTCTGCCCTGCGTCTTCCCTGTCTCTTCCCTGTCTCTGCCCTGTCTTTTTCCTGTCTCTTCATTGTCTCTGCCCTGTCTGCCCTGTCTCTGCCCTGTCTCTTCCCTGTCTCTGCCCTGTCTCTTCCTTGTCTCTTCCCTGTCTCTGCCCTGTCTCTTCCTTGTCTCTTCCCTGTCTCTTCCCTGTCTGTTCCCTGCCTCTTCCCTGTCTTCCCTGTCTCTTCCTTTCTCTTCCCTGTGTCTGCCCTGTCTCTTGTCTCTTCCCTGTCTCTTCCCTATCTCTTCCCTGTCTCTCCCCTGTCTCTTCCCTGTGTATCTGCCCTGTCTCTGCCCTGTCTCTGCCCTGTCTCTTCCCTGTCTCTGCCCAGTCTCTGCCCTGTCTCTGCCCTGTCTCTTCTCTGTCTCTGCCCTGTCTCTGCCCTGTCTCTTCCCTGTCCCCACCCTGTCTCTGCCCTGTCTCATCTCTGTCTCTTCCCTGTCCCCACCCTGTCGCTGCCCTGTCTCTTCCCTGTCCCCACCCTGTCTCTGCCCTCTCTTCCCCGTCTCTTCCCTGTCCCCACCCTGTCTCTGCCCTGTCTCTGCCCTGTCCCCACCCTGTCTCTACCCTGTCTCTTCCCTGTGCCCACCCTGTCTCTGCCCTGTCTCTTCCCTGTCTCTTCCTTGTCTCTGCCCTGTCTCTTCCCTGTCTCTTCCTTGTCTCTTCCCTGTCTCTTCCCTGTCTCTTCCTTGTCTCTGCCATGTCTCTTCCCTGTCCCTTCCCTGTCCTCACCCTGTCTCTGCCCTGTCTCTTCCCTGTCTCTTCCCTGTTCCCGCCCTGTCTCTGCCTTGCCTCTTCCCTGTCTCTGCCCTGTCTCTGCCTTGCCTCTTCCCTGTCTCTGCCCTGTCTCTTCCGTGTCTCTTCCCCGTCTCTGCCCTGTCTCTTCCCTGTCTCTGCTCTGTCTCTTCCCTGTCTCTGCCCTGTTTCCTTCCCCTGTCCTCTTTGCTGTCCCACCCTGTCTCTGCCTTGTCTCTGCCCTGTGTCTGCCCTGTCTCTTCCCTTTCCCCACCCTGTCTCTGCCCTGTCTCTTCCCTGTCTGTGCCCTGTCTCTGTCCTGTCTCTTCCCTTTCCCCACCCGTGTCTCTGCCCTGTCTCTTCCCTGTCTGTGCCCTGTCTCTGTCCTGTCTCTTCCCTGTCTTTGCCCTGTCTCTTCCTTGTCTCTTCCCTGTCTCTTTCCTATCTCTTCCTTGTCTCTTCCCTGTCTCTTTCCTATCTCTTCC
>CM065740.1:1230257-1275737 GCA_033310375.1 Conus canariensis
TGAAGCACATTTTGGGTGTAATGACTTGGCGGTAGGTGGTTACAGACTGCCCTCCTTCTCTTTACGTTCCTTCCTCTTTGCCCTGGCCGTACGATGATGGAAATTCCCCTGCTTTTCTAGACGTGAGGATGATTAAAATCGACCCCTGCTGCCGTGGCCTGTTTTCTTTCCCCCATGCCTCACACTCTGTTTCTTTGTCTGCATCTTCATGGTTTCTTAACCTTCATTGCCTCTCTCTCTCTCTCCCCCTGGTTTTGTCGGTGCTGCAGTCTCTCTGTCTCCCTGCAGAAGTCTTCGTGTCTGTCAGTGTTTGTGTCTTTGTCAGTCTGTGTGATCCAGTCTGCATGTCTCCATCCTGACCCACTGTCTTTTTGTCCAGTATGTAGTTTCTGTAAGGAGAAGGAGAGGCATTTTTGTAAGCGAAAAACATTGTTAGAACACTATTTTCTCACTGAGAGGGACGGCTGAATCCGAGCAGAGAAAGAAATAAGAACTTCTTTACGAAAAAAACAAATATTGCTCACAATCACATGCCACAATAGAGTTTGAAAAAGATAAGCGGAAGTCAACAGTAACAGTACATCAAACAGTGATAGGACATCAAACAGTGAAATATTTCGCTTCCGACGTACCGGCCCTATATGGGCGGCAGCATTGCGCTCCGATCACAGCTGCACTGGGCGCCGAAGTCAGAGTGCACGACAACGCATGATGCTGTGTGTGTGTGTGTGTGTGTGTGTGTGTGTGTGTGTGTGTGTGTGTGTGTGTGTGTGTGAAAATAATCTGAAACGAAGTCCAGTCATTAGAACTGACTGTATCTTGTGAAAAGTATACTGATTATCAAACCAGATCGGTGCTTTAACAGAAATAGAAAATCAGCGAATTGGTAGACATGTACGTTTGCAATGGTTGTGCGCCCATTAACAACGCACATGCAAAGATGGAGCTGATTCCGCCAGTTCACATATTAATGTCTATTTAAGTAAACAAGGCAAGGAAAGAGGTGTTTGGAGTGGTGTGTTTGACAGTGTCATGTATGATGGCTGTCCCGCACCATTATCAGTGCACGTACAAAGAGAGAGGTGATTCCACCTGTAAACGTGATGTCTGTTGAAGAAAACACGGCGAGTAAAGAGGTGCTTGGAGAAGTGTCTTGACGTTGTTATGTATGGTGAATGCCCCACGACAGTGGCTGGTTGGAATGGGGATGCCTTGGTGGACGCTGGGGCAGTTAGAGATCTCCACAGCATTCTGACCTCAGTCCTGGTCAGCAAGATGGAGACTGATGACCTCTCAGTCCTTCGGGCTGGCCCTCCGCCTCCTCTTCCTCCTGTCTCTGTAACTTCCATTCTCTGCTTCACCCTGCACAGTGATCTGTTGGGAGTCAGTGAGGAGGTACATGTTCCCCTATCACACACACATAAGGTGCTTGGAAACTGTGATGAGATATTTTTGTCTGCCTGTAAAGTTTTGGAGTGGGCCTGTTGGTAAAATAATCGTGTACAAAACGATTGGCAAGGACATGGGACATGCTGAGTCTCGGCTTCAATCCCACATTGGATGGCATATCCACTCCCATTTCACCTCGGACACTTTGAGAGGAGACGTGCACCGTCAGGCGTTCGCCCAATGTCCAATGCAGTGTCATGAAGCACGTACAGGTCAGAGAGCAGCATGGTAAATCAGTGAAGATCCCCATCACCAACGACAGCGTTCACTTAGTGCTCAATTGGGTAGGGTCACGACTTCCGTTGACCACCGGGCCTTTCCATTACTGTGTCATGGGATGAAAGTGACAAACAGTCTGCTGTCTTGGACCTAACAACACCGTTTTTAATACACTCCATTCCATAATTCCATTGCTGTGCCACGTAGTTAAAGTGACAAACAGCCTGCTGTGTTGGACCTAACAACACCATTTGTAATACACTCCATTCCATAATTCCATTGCTGTGCCACGTAGTTAAAGTGACAAACAGCCTGCTGTCTTGGACCGAACAACACCATTTGTAGTACACTCCATTCCGTAATTCCATTGCTGTGCCACGTAGTTAAAGTGACAAACAGCCTGCTGTCTTGGACCTAACAACATCATTTGTAATACACTCCATTCCATAATTCCATTGCTGTGCCACGTAGTTAAAGTGACAAACAGCCTGCTGTCTTGGACCTAACAACACCATTTGTAATATACTCCATTCCATGATTATTGACTGTGCCTCGCAGTTAAAGTGACAAGTAGCCTGCTTTCTTGGACCAAACTATATTTTTAGTACACTCTGTTCCGTAATTCATTTAGTGTGCCACGTAGTTAAAGTGACAAGTAGCCTGCTGTCTTGGACCTAACTACACCATTTGTAATACACTTCTTTCCGTAATTCATTGACAGGGTAAAAGTGACAAGTAGACTGTTGTCTTGGACCTAATAGCAACATTTTTAGTACACTCCATTCCTTAATTCCATGACTGTGCCACGTAGTTAAAGTGACAAATAGAGTGTTGTCTTAGACATAACAACATTTTCAGTACACTCCGTTCCATGATTCATTGACTGTGCCACGTAGTTAAAGTGACAAACAGCCTACTGTCTTGGACCTAACAACACCATTTGTAATACACTCCATTCCATAATTCCATTGCTGTGCCACGTAGTTTAAGTGACAAACAGAGTGTTGTCTTAGACATAACAACATTTTCAGTACACTCCGTTCCATGATTCATTGACTGTGCCACGTAGTTAAAGTGACAAATAGAGTGTTGTCTTAGATATAACAACATTTTCAGTACACTCCGTTCCATGATTCATTGACTGTGCCACGTAGTTAAAGTGACAAATAGAGTGTTGTCTTGCACATGACAACATTTTCAGTACACTCCGTTCCATGATTCATTGACTGTGCCACGTGGTTAAAGTGACAAATAGAGTGTTGTCTTGCACATGACAACATTTTCAGTACACTCCGTTCCATGATTCATTGACTGTGCCACGTGGTTAAAGTGACAAATAGAGTGTTATCTTAGACATAACAACAACATTTTCAGCACGCCCCCTTCCATAACTCCATTGCTGTGCCACAGGGTGAGTGTGACAAGTAGACTGCTGTCTTGCCTTAATACGACATTCAGTGTTCCTCAAGGTAGCGGCATCTGTGAATGTATTCGTGCGTGTAGAAGGAGAAGAACGGCGTTATGGCCTAACTTTGATGTGAAAGAGGGGGATGATGGTGGGGTGGGGGGTGGGGAGACTTTCACGGTAGGCCTTTTCAGACTTCACCTGCAGACTAAGTGGCGGATTGGTGCTACGTGCAGAGATAATGACAGTGTAGATTAGGAGGAACAGAGTATTTACTGGGTGATACCCTTCACCACTACTTCAACCCCCTCCATTTCCGGTCTTCACTGTGTGTTTGCTCCTCGGCGTTAGCCTCTGATCTGTCAGTGTATTGAACTGTGTATGGAGTGTCCACCATCACTGACGTCACAGACACTCAGCTGACCTCTACTATCATTTGTTGAACTGTGTATGAGGGTCACATCACTGTAGTTCACATGCACTCCAGGCTGACCTCTGACCTATCAGTTGTTGAACTGTGTATGGAGTGCTCCACCATCACTGTAGTCACAGACACTCCAGGCTGACCTCTGACCTATCAGTTGTTGAACTGTATGGAGCGGTCCACCATCACTGTAGTCACAGACACTCCAGGCTGACCTCTGACCTATCAGTTGTTGAACTATGTGTGGAGTGGCCCACACTTTACTGGAGGGTCACTGATCACGACAACTCCAGGCTGACCTCTGACCTATCAGTTGTTGAACATGTTGGAGTGGCCCACACTGTGTCGGAATCGAGTCACTGTAGTCACAGACACTCCAGGCTGACCTCTGACCTATCAGTTGTTGAACTATGTGTGGAGTGGCCCACACTGTGTGGAGTGGAGGTCACTGTAGTCACAGACACTCCAGGCTGACCTCTGACCTATCAGTTGTTGAACTATGTGTGGAGTGGCCCCACACTGTGTGGAATGGAGGGTCACTGTAGTCACAGACAACTCCAGGCTGACCTCTGACCTATCAGTTGTTGAACTATGTGTGGAGTGGCCCAGCACTGTGTGGAATGGAGGGTCACTGTAGTCACAGACAACTCCAGGCTGACCTCTGACCTATCGTTGTTGAACTATGTGTGGAGTGGCCCACACTGTGTGGAATGGAGGGTCACTGTAGTCACAGACAACTCCAGGCTGACCTCTGACCTATCAGTTGTTGAACTATGTGTGGAGTGCCCACACTGTGTGGAATGGAGGGTCACTGTAGTCACAGACAACTCCAGGCTGACCTCTGACCTATCAGTTGTTGAACTATGTGTGGAGTAGCCCACACTGTGTGGAATGGAGGGTCACTGTAGTCACAGACAACTCCAGGCTGACCTCTGACCTATCAGTTGTTGAACTATGTGTGGAGTGGCCCACACTGTGTGGAATGGAGGGTCACTGTAGTCACAGACAACTCCAGGCTGACCTCTGACCTATCAGTTGTTGAACTATGTGTGGAGTAGCCCACACTGTGTGGAATGGAGGGTCACTGTAGTCACAGACAACTCCAGGCTGACCTCTGACCTATCAGTTGTTGAACTATGTGTGGAGTGGCCCACACTGTGTGGATGGAGGGTCACTGTAGTCACAGACAACTCCAGGCTGACCTCTGACCTATCAGTTGTTGAACTATGTGTGGAGTGGCCCACACTGTGTGGAGTGAGGGTCACTGTAGTCACAGACAACTCCAGGCTGACCTCTGACCTATCAGTTGTTGAACTATGTGTGGAGTAGCCCACACTGTGTGGATGGAGGGTCACTGTAGTCACAGACAACTCCAGGCTGACCTCTGACCTATCAGTTGTTGAATATGTGTGGAGTGGCCCACACTGTGTGGAATGGAGGGTCACTGTAGTCACAGACAACTCCAGGCTGACCTCTGACCTATCAGTTGTTGAACTATGTGTGGAGTGGCCCACACTGTGTGGATGGAGGGTCACTGTAGTCACAGACAACTCCAGGCTGACCTCTGACCTATCAGTTGTTGAACTAGTTGTGGAGTGGTCCACACTGTGTGGAATGGAGCACACTGTAGTCACAGACAACTCCAGGCTGACCTCTGACCTATCAGTTGTTGAACTATGTGTGGAGTGGCCCACACTGTGTGGAATGGAGGGTCACTGTAGTCACAGACAACTCCAGGCTGACCTCTGACCTATCAGTTGTTGAACTATGTGTGGAGTTGGCCCACACTGTGTGGAGTGGAGGGTCACTGTAGTCACAGACAACTCCAGGCTGACCTCTGACCTATAGTTGTTGAACATATGTGTGGAGTGGCCCACACTGTGTGGAATGGAGGGTCACTGTAGTCACAGACAACTCCAGGCTGACCTCTGACCTATCAGTTGTTGAACTATGTGTGGAGTGGCCCACACTGTGTGGAATGGAGGGTCACTGTAGTCACCGACAACTCCAGGCTGACCTCTGACCTTCAGTTGTTGAACTATGTTGGAGTGGCCCACACTGTGTGGAATGGAGGGTCACTGTAGTCACAGACAACTCCAGGCTGACCTCTGACCTATCAGTTGTTGAACTATGTGTGGAGTAGCCCACACTGTGTGGAATGGAGGGTCACTGTAGTCACAGACAACTCCAGGCTGACCTCTGACCTATCAGTTGTTGAACTATGTGTGGAGTAGCCCACACTGTGTGGAATGGAGGGTCACTGTAGTCACAGACAACTCCAGGCTGACCTCTGACCTATCAGTTGTTGAACTATGTGTGGAGTGGCCCACACTGTGTGGAATGGAGGGTCACTGTAGTCACAGACAACTCCAGGCTGACCTCTGACCTATCAGTTGTTGAACTATGTGTGGAGTAGCCCACACTGTGTGGAATGGAGGGTCACTGTAGTCACAGACAACTCCAGGCTGACCTCTGACCTATCAGTTGTTGAACTATGTGTGGGTTGGCCCACACTGTGTGGAGTGGAGGGTCACTGTAGTCACAGACAACTCCAGGCTGACCTCTGACCTATCAGTTGTTGAACTATGTGTGGAGTGGCCCACACTGTGTGGAATGGAGGGTCACTGTAGTCACAGACAACTCCAGGCTGACCTCTGACCTATCAGTTGTTGAACTATGTGTGGAGTGGCCCGCACTGTGTGGAATGGAGGGTCACTGTAGTCACCGACAACTCCAGGCTGACCTCTGACCTGTCCGTTGTTGAACTATGTTAGGAGTGGCCCACACTGTGTGGAATGGAGGGTCACTGTAGTCACAGACAACTCCAGGCTGACCTCTGACCTATCAGTTGTTGAACTATGTGTGGAGTAGCCCACACTGTGTGGAATGGAGGGTCACTGTAGTCACAGACAACTCCAGGCTGACCTCTGACCTTTCAGTTGTTGAACTATGTGTGGAGTAGCCCACACTGTGTGGAATGGAGGGTCACTGTAGTCACAGACAACTCCAGGCTGACCTCTGACCAATTAGTTGTTGAACTATGTGTGGAGTGGCCCACACTGTGTGGAATGGAGGGTCACTGTAGTCACAGACAACTCCAGGCTGACCTCTGACCTATCAGTTGTTGAACTATGTGTGGAGTAGCCCACACTGTGTGGAATGGAGGGTCACTGTAGTCACAGACAACTCCAGGCTGACCTCTGATCTATCAGTTGTTGAACTATGTGTGGAGTGGCCCACACTGTGTGGAATGGAGGGTCACTGTAGTCACAGACAACTCCAAGCTGCCTGTAGATCATCAGCCGTGTGCTCTTTTCATTGACCACTGGTGACGCCATAAGACTGTGTGAGCTGTGGAACGGATAATGGTGTGAAGAAGGAGGAGGGGAGGGATGAATTTTCATAATTTATAGCGCCGAACTTAAAATGACTCTGCCGCCAAACCAAAGAAACAGACAAATTACAAGACAAACATGATGCGTTTCGACCTCTTTGATCTTCTTCAGGCAAGGCAAACAACATTTAAGACAATGAAGACGAAGCACGAATAGACAGTGGCTTATCACCTCGAATTTGACGCCAGCAGGTAAGCTCTACGGCTTTAGACACAGATTTAGGCCGGAATGCTATGCTGCATTCTCACCACTCAAAGCTGTGTGTGGCATCTGTTAGAAGGATCAGCCAATTCACTGCTTAGTCAAGCCGTTGAGGCGTATTGTGCCCAACACTGAAGTAGCTAGGTCCAAAGCCGTCTTGTTTCTATGCGCAAGTACAGTTTACACGAAACCATCACCCTTTTCTCTGCCGTCTGCTGGTCTGTTCATCGCTGAATCCATGTGCCCCCCTGTCCAGGACGGGGGAAATCGTGATGGTATTGCTTAAGTGCACTAAGTTGATGTATTATTAGTCAGGTTTAACACACCAAGGTTATCTTTGCACTCGTACACGCATATGCACACTCATGCGCCCACCAAACATTCACCTCTCTCTGGGAATGGGATGTCACGCATTCGTTTCTCTCCTAACACGACTGAGCACAAGAAATACAATTTCTATGCTACTATAATCAAACATGAAAAATCCAGTTACACAAAATGAACAAATCAACACATAAAAGATCAATACATCCTAATCCCGGGTTATAATAAAAATGACTTCTTACCTGGCCAGGTTTTCACACACACAACCACGCTTTCACACCACACCACAGTTCTTGAAAAGTCTCTTCACGTCTTCTTCAGCACTGCTTGATGGTGATGCCCTTGGTTGCCTGGCTCCAGGTTTCAGGACTGGGTCTTCGTGGTCGTCTCTGGGATCTCGACGTAAAACTCTTCTTCTTCGTCTCCTTCACCCACCTCTGGGTTCAAATTCAGTTTGTCTGTCTTCACCACCTCTGGGCTTCAAACTTAGTTTTCTTCTTTTCCAGCTTGTCTTTCCCTAAGACTTTACTGTCTCTTCTATCTCCCAGACCACGTTTCTCTCGACCCGTTCTCTGTCCTGCCCACCCTTCTCTCTTCTCTCTCTCTCTCCTCTGTCTTCTCTCTCTCTCTCTCCTGGTGTTCCTCTTTCACGTTGTTCTCCCTCAGTTTATATAGGGATGGAAACAAAGGATTCCCCTTCGGGCCATGCCTTTGTCCATGCTGCTTCTCAAACCCCTAGTTCACAAGTACTCTGAATTCTCCGTTCGCTACATTCTTCCACACATCAGCATTTACACACATCCCTACCTAATTGATTAGCAAACAACCACTTGGCACCAGATGGACATCGAAATTTCCCGCCGACTTCGGAGGCCACTTTAACACAGTAATTATCTTAAAGAGGGCTACGATAACAACATCCACGCGCGTTCAACCAGCCTGACAATAGAACCAACCCAGTGACCCACGGCAATACCATCTGAACGAGTCCAGGACTCCTGCTCTTCACTGACTGTTTACAAAAGAACCTCAGCTGACCGAGTATTTAGCGCTCACTTGGTGCACCGAGGTCCTAGTGGTTACATTCCTCTCCCCTTTCGCTGTCGGGCAGGTCCGAACTCCTTACTACCGTAGGTGCCATCTGTCACCTGACCGCTTCGTCCTTGACACGGTTCGACCGTGTGCGATGGGTAAGGCACACTTGTTAATGGTTCTATTACCTATTTGTATACTACGTACAACGTCCCTTTTGCCTCTAAGCGTTTAATGCCTTTTGTGAGAGGTTTCACGCACTTGACAAATTCCCCCCACTTCAAGACAATGCCCTGCATTGGCTAAAACACATTCAAGGAGCTGAAACTCTCACAATTCTCTCATTTAAACCAACTCTAATCTAGGCCTCTCATAAGCCTCCTTACACCAGAGAACGCACGCAAGATTTACCTTGCAACAAAATTAGAGAAAAATCAATACTATACGCACTAACCAAGCAAATATCAACACAATCTGAAATCTCCACCAGCTCTAAGTAGTGTGGCCATATAAAGATAAACATGTTTCTACGGAAATTCTCTCCCTTTCTCTTCATACACGTGGCCCGCAATCAGCCACGTCACGCATACACGACACTGCAAAAGACACACGCACCCAATACCTGACTGTTCGCCCGACCATTTTAATTTGGCCTACGGCCCCCTTTTGGTAAGACCCGTCCGATCTCCCTTTCTGTACACACACCTTTGCGTGCCCCGTGGCATGTGTTGCAATGTGCACAGAAACGCCTTACATCACCTAGGATACCGGGCCAGTAGTACTCTCGCGTCACAATCTTTTGTGTGGCCTTCTTACCGAGATGGCCCGAGGCTGACGTCACGTGATTTTCTGACATCACCGCCTTTCTGCGGTTTGTAGGCAGAACGATCTGTCTTTTCATCTTCCCCGAACTTGAATGCGTGAAAGTTCGGTATAATACCCCATCTTCAAGCTCAAAACCGATGGTGCCCTCCTTAACACCTTTCTTCTGTCCTGTGTGAGCGAACCTAAACAATTTTCTAAGCGAGTTATCGCCCTTTTGCTCTGCCCGTAAGTGAGTGGGGTTAGTCTCACTGGACACGGTCCAATGCTTTCTGGAGTGTGTGACCGCCTGGGGCCTTTCTCTCCCGTGATTTCTTTTCTCTGACTCAACTCAGAAATCAGGATCTGGGTTTTCGTACCCACGTGCTCCTGAAATGTTCCCAATTACCAAATCATATGGTGGCTTCGGAACAGCCAAAGCCTGTACACTTCCACTATAGAATGGTGTATCAATGAACACCAGTGCCGTTTTGAATTCTTCTACTGTTCCATCTATTTGTCTACACCTCTGCGTTTTACCTGTGAATTGTCCCTCCTTAACCAGGGATTCCTTCACCATTACACCAGTGCACCCAGAGTCTCTAATGACATTAACCACATTTTCCCCTACTCTGCCTTTGTGCACATCCATGTTATCGCCTGAATCTGTGAACACACAGCACAATCCAGACAAAATAACACTGTCATCTTTTTCATCTTTTGCTGCCTGCCTTTCGCTTGGCCTGACCCTCATTGCTGCAGCTTTCTGAGGTCTAAATCGGCGATCTCTAGCCAAGTGTCCTGTCTTATCGCACAAGAAGCAGGTACGTCTATCTACGGCCTTATCCACGTGGGCCTTCACCCTTGTTTGCTCACGTGACGCCGTGGGCCTACGGGCGTGCAATACTGGCCCGTTGCGTGAGATATGTGCTGGCCTGCTATCCTCTGAATATGCTTCCGGGCTTTCCTCTTGTTCAGGCAAATCACGCCTCGCTTCCCGGTAAGTCTCTGCTGTCTCAAGTACTTCAGCTATTGTGGTTGCACCTTTTTCCTTAATGTGGATTGTGAGGCCCGTTCCACAACCATCAAGTATCTGTTCCTTCATCACCAGTGTCTTGAGGCCTTCAAAATCACTATCTACTCCACTAAGTTCTACCCACTTGTTGAAATAGTGATCTAGTCTAACTCCGAACTGTGTGTATGTCTCACCCTGTTCGATTCTCGCCTCGCGAAACTTACGTCTAAAACCTTCTTCAGTCAAATCATATGCCTTTAGTACTGCTTGTTTCACCTTGTCGAAATCCCTCTGATCACCTTTGGGTAAGGTGGAAACAGTGTGTAACGCACGACCTGTCAACAAGGCAGACAGGTTTATTGCCCAGTCATCTTCGGGCCAGCCCTCGTGCTCGGCAAACGATTCAAACCGACTGATATAGGCATCGATCGAATCAGTTTCTTCTCTGAACAGTGGGAGTTTAAGTCTAGGTGCGCAACTTAGTCTGCGGCCTACTGACTCAGAACTGGTGTCTATTTCACTACGATTTTCAGACTTTATTCTTTCCAACTCAATTTGTTTGGCTAAAATCTCTGATTCCGCTTCTGCTCTCGCTCTGGCACTGCACTCTCTGCATCTGCTCTCGCTCTGGCAGCTGCACTCTCTGCATCTGCTCTTGCTTTAGCAGCTGCACTCTCTGCATCTGCTCTCGCTTTGGCAGCTGCTAGCTGTTCCTTTTCAAACTTCCTCCTTTCATCCCTTTCATCTCTCTCTGTCTTCTGCTGAGTCTCTATGAACTTACGCAGTTCATCTCCTGTATATCCCATTTCTTTCCCCAAACTTACTAGTTTTTCTATGGGGGTAAAACTTTCTTCAGCCATTTCTTTTTCAATATGTTTTAGCACCACTAAAACAGTTACTCTTATAGACCCGGAAAAAGTTAGTACACAGTTTATCTACCAAACGTTACGAGTACACCAACCAGTGGTAGTGTTCCCAACACAAAGGAGCCTTAATCTTAAACCACAGCTTCTGTGAGAGTTAAGACTAGAACCTCGTTCTTCGTTTCTCTGAACGACCTTTGATTAATACAACCACCCTACACACAAGTCAATACTCAACACTCAAAGAACTAAAGGAACTAATTAGAAGAGCTAATTAAAATTGCCTTTAGTGGACGCTTCGCCCCAGTACTACTCTAGTACTCACTTTGTTTCCCGCCTGAGACTAATTTGGGCCATGCAATCCTGGCAGGCTCGCCACTTTGTCCAGGACGGGGGAAATCGTGATGGTATTGCTTAAGTGCACTAAGTTGATGTATTATTAGTCAGGTTTAACACACCAAGGTTATCTTTGCACTCGTACACGCATATGCACACTCATGCGCCCACCAAACATTCACCTCTCTCTGGGAATGGGATGTCACGCATTCGTTTCTCTCCTAACACGACTGAGCACAAGAAATACAATTTCTATGCTACTATAATCAAACATGAAAAATCCAGTTACACAAAATGAACAAATCAACACATAAAAGATCAATACTTCCTAATCCCGGGTTATAATAAAAATGACTTCCTACCTGGCCAGGTTTTCACACACACAACCACGCTTTCACACCACACCACAGTTCTTGAAAAGTCTCTTCACGTCTTCTTCAGCACTGCTTGATGGTGATGCCCTTGGTTGCCTGGCTCCAGGTTTCAGGACTGGGTCTTCGTGGTCGTCTCTGGGATCTCGACGTAAAACTCTTCTTCTTCGTCTCCTTCACCCACCTCTGGGTTCAAATTCAGTTTGTCTGTCTTCACCCACCTCTGGGCTTCAAACTTAGTTTTCTTCTTTTCCAGCTTGTCTTTCCCTAAGACTTTACTGTCTCTTCTATCTCCCAGACCACGTTTCTCTCGACCCGTTCTCTGTCCTGCCCACCCTTCTCTCTTCTCTCTCTCTCTCTCTCTGTCTTCTCTCTCTCTCTCTCCTGGTGTTCCTCTTTCACGTTGTTCTCCCTCAGTTTATATAGGGATGGAAACAAAGGATTCCCCTTCGGGCCATGCCTTTGTCCATGCTGCTTCTCAAACCCCTAGTTCACAAGTACTCTGAATTCTCCGTTCGCTACATTCTTCCACACATCAGCATTTACACACATCCCTACCTAACTGATTAGCAAACAACCACTTGGCACCAGATGGACATCGAAATTTCCCGCCGACTTCGGAGGCCACTTTAACACAGTAATTATCTTAAAGAGGGCTACGATAACAACATCCACGCGCGTTCAACCAGCCTGACAATAGAACCAACCCAGTGACCCACGGCAATACCATCTGAACGAGTCCAGGACTCCTGCTCTTCACTGACTGTTTACAAAAGAACCTCAGCTGACCGAGTATTTAGCGCTCACTTGGTGCACCGAGGTCCTAGTGGTTACATTCCTCTCCCCTTTCGCTGTCGGGCAGGTCCGAACTCCTTACTACCGTAGGTGCCATCTGTCACCTGACCGCTTCGTCCTTGACACGGTTCGACCGTGTGCGATGGGTAAGGCACACTTGTTAATGGTTCTATTACCTATTTGTATACTATGTACAACGTCCCTTTTGCCTCTAAGCGTTTAATGCCTTTTGTGAGAGGTTTCACGCACTTGACCCCCCCCCCCCCCCCCCCCACCCACCATTAGCAAAACAAGGAGCGCTCTAGCCTCGCCCATTTTCCACAATGTGTGTTGACATACAGCACTGATCTAATTCACTTCCATCAAATTCAAGGACAAAATCCTCTCAACATTAAGAACAAATCTTTTCACCGAAGCTCTCCAGTTCAAATGGTTCGTTTACTACCTGGTTTTTACTTTGCAAAAGAGTGTTAAACAATTGATTGGTCAGACTTAAACCACACGACTCCGCACCCACTGAAAACGAAATTCATTATTATCATCACAAGACAGAAGCGTCAGAGTCTTTCCTGTGACAGTGATTTGCAAAACCATTTTTCAAAAAAATTTATCAGTTGTCTACAATCAAACGCTTCTTGATCAGCACTCTCGAAAAAAAGAATCATCCACACCTTCATTGAATCGCATATAAGTGAGGCGACTGCAGGCGGAAATCTAAACAAATTTGAAAAATGATTGATAAGGATCCGCTGAAAAATGTAAATAAACGAATCACAAGACAAAATACGACGCGTTTCGACCTCTTAGGTCTCCAGGCAAGATGCACAAGACTCAGGACAACGAAAATGAACGAGCAATCACTCATCTTCATCCATTCAATGCCCATCATGCGCCGAATTGGATGAAGATAAGTGATTGCTCGTCCTGAGTGTCCTGAGTGTTATGTATCTTGCCTGAGGAAGACCTAAGAGGTCGAAACGCGTCGTGTTTTGTCTTGTGATTCGTCTGTCTTCGTTTTTCGGCGGAGTCTTATCAAGAATTTTTCAAATCTGTAAATTTGTTGTCAATGTTCATTGTCATGTGCATGAACTCTTTCTGTGCCTGCAATCGATCTCTCAAAACCCTGCCTCATTTATTCTGATTGATTGCTATGGAACACAGTGCAAGGTGTTCTAGATGTCGCGACTAGCCTGAATTGTTCCAGCATAAATTTCGTCATAATCTGAGTACAGAATTTTCTATATCAGCGTTATGAATGTAAAACTTTAAAACTTTAATTTTTACCTAAGACACCCTCGCTCCCCCCATCCCCCACCTCCTCTCGCCCACCCCCTCACCTCCTTTCGCCCTCTTTCCCTCAGATCTTTCTCTTTCCTCTCACCTATATGTTTGATGTGACTATAGTGCATGCCATTCTTACTTTTCACCTGCTTTCACGCGCGATTAAATGGACATATTTATTGTGATTTTTATGCTCCTACTGCATATTTTGCTCTCTCTCCTCTCTCTCTCTCTCTCTCTCCTCTCTCTCTCTCTCTCTCTCTCTCTCTCTCTCTCTCTCTCTCTCTTTCCGTCTTTCTCACCCCTCTCCTTCTTCTCATATTTCCATTTCCTCAGTATTTTTTTTTCTTACAGATTACTGTTTGCAAGGCCTGTTCTTATTTATATCAGTACACTTAGTAATGAATGAATTTTATGTGAATTTTAGTTGATTCCAGTATGAAGGAGCTTTGTATTTGTAATTTACTCTACCCCCCTTCCCCCCCCCCCCCCCACTTCCCTTTAATTCTCCCTACCTCAATTCTCCATACCTCTCCTCCTTTTTTCATAATCCTATTCCTAATACGCACCCATTCTCCCCCCTCCCCCTCTTCAATCCGCCTTTTAGTAAATTGAATGTGATTTTTGGAGTTTAATTTTTCGTTCTCTTGATTATATTTTAACACTTGAGTAATTGCTTTGGTTTTGGATTCATGCATTTAAAGTATAATCTTTATTGCTTGTTCTTGAGGGCAGGATGTAAAGAAGCCTTATGTGCGTATTTTTCCCTCTCAGTACAAAAAAGATTCGTACATGCGTTCGTCCATTCCCCCCCCCCCCCCCCCCCGACACACACACGTCTTCCCCCATTCCTCAACCGCCCCCCTCTTCCCACCCCTTGCTTTATTTATCTGTTCATTTTCTTCTGTCCTGAATAATGCAGTGCATCTTATAGTAATCACTGTGTGTGCAAGTGTCTTTCTGTCATTCTTTGTGCTTTTTGTTTCTGGCATCGGTTCTGTTGTTATTGTATGCGTTTTATGTCTGTCATCGTTTCTGGCATTATTCTGTGCTTTTTTTTTTAATGTTTGATGCTGTTTCTCTCTTCATTTTGTGTTTTTTATTTCTGGCATTGTCTAAACTGTCAGTTTTCTCGATTTTATTAATTCATGGGTTTTGTTTTTTGTCATTGTGCTGCTCGGTTTAAGTCTGTCATGACTTCTGTGTCTTATCTTTATTGCTGTTTCAGCTGCTATTTTGTGCTTTTTTATTTATATGTCAGTGTGTCTTTATTCTCACCATTTCATAGAAGTACAAATGTAACAAAGTGAGTTTGTGCGATTTTTTTTTCGGTTGCCAGGCGCGAGCGTGTTAGTGTTAAACTTTGGGTTTTGTTAGGCAACTACAAGTAGCAGCAGAAAGAGAAATAAGACCTTACCAGCCGTCCCCTTTGCATGAAGATGTCACCAAACGTGTAAAAGCTGTAAATCTACGATTATTGTGTACAACAATCTATTCAGTGATACAAAATGGTGATTTTCTCATAAATTGTGATCCGTGGCAATCGTAAGATTGCCTCATACATCGATGAAAGTTACCTTCTATGACATTGTAAAGAAATTCTGTCACGATTGTTACTGTCTGTCAAAACCAAACCATCTGACGCGATTTCTACCAAAGGTGTAATTGATACCGATAGATATAGTACTAAATATAGAACTCCCAAGATATGCCACATAGGGATAATACTCTTGCCAATTATATCTAAGAAGAACAGTAGGAGTTTATCATGTAATATGTAATCAGTTAGTGAAACCTCCTTAAAGCCGTAGATAATAGGTTTATTTCACCTTGGAGACATTTTCACAAAAAAAAAAAAAAAGGAATACACCGGAATTTAGCGTTTAAGTCAAAATGACATAACACGGACACTGATGATGGGGAATTCCCAAATGGGTACTCCAAGTATATCACGTCATGTTAGTTTCGTAAAAACAGGACGTCATGGGAAATTTGGACTTGGTGAGCATTAATATTCGGGCTTTCAGCCAAGCATAGCATAACGAGGAACGCAAACACGAGTGCAGACGGGGTGGGGGTGGGGGGGTAAAGGAAGGAGAAAGGTGGATGAAAACGATGATATGGGGGGGGGGGGGGGGGGGGGGTAAAGAAAGGAGAAAGGTGGATGAGAACGATGACCGGGATGTGTGTGAGTACAGACAGGGGGGTGGAGTGAGGGGCGGGGAGAAGGGTTCGTGCCGGGTGGTGTTGGGGAGTGGGTTGTGGGGGGAGGGAGAGGGCAGGGGAGAAAGACGACTGAAGCTTAGCATGACAGGAATGATGTGTCTTCCCGTGCAACAGCTGTCTGTCTGTTGCCTCATCAGTTTCAAAGGGAGGCGAGCTCAGGCGAAAACCGAAACTAACTTGAAGGCAAAAGTACTGTACCGCCGAACGAACGAGACAAATTACAGAACAAAACACGACGCGTTTTGACCGCTTTGGTCTTCTCCAGGCAGGACAAACAACATTGGAGACAATGAAAAAGAGGAACGAACAATCACCTACCTCCTCAAATTAGGCCCCGAATGAATGTTGAATCAGCCGCCATGGAGAGCAGAGCAGGTCAAGGTCGGGGGGGGGGGGGGGGGGGGGGAGATATCATTTAGACACTGCTGCTGTCATTACACTCAGAAGGAAGTATTGAACTGGGGGGGGGGGGAGGTAAGAAGGGGTGGATTGGGGTTGGAAGTGTTATGGGGGGGGGGGGGGGGGGGAGTAGTATGGAGGCGGAAGTAGGGGTAGGAGTGGGTCGGCTAGCTCGGTAGGCAGAATAGAAGAGCGCTGTTAAAAAAAAAAAATCGAACAATTTTCGAAAGTGAGAGTGCTGTGTAATGCTGTGGTGACTGCCACACAGTGTGTTTGGGGCTTGATGCTTTTCGCTGATCGCCTGTGATGACTGCCACACAGTTTGGGCTTATGCTTTGGTGATGCTGTGGTGTGCAACAGTGTTTGGGCTGATGCTTTTGGCTGATCGCCTGTGGTGACTGCCACACAGTGTGTTTGGGGCTTGATGCTTTTGCTGATCGCCTGTGGTGACTGCCCACATAGTGTGTTTGGGGCTTGATGCTTTTGCTGATCGCCTGTGGTGACTGCCACACAGTGTGTTTGGGGCTTGATGCTTTTTGCTGATCGCCTGTGGTGACTGCCATACACTAGTGTGATTTGGGGCTTGATGCTTTTTGGCTGATCGCCTGTGGTGACTGCCACACAGTGTGTTTGGGGCTTGATGCTTTTTGCTGATCGCCTGTGGTGACTGCCACACAGTTTGTTTTGGGGCTTGATGCTTTTTGCTGATCGCCTGTGGTGACTGCCACACAGTTGTTTGGGGCTTGATGCTTTTTGCTGATCGCCTGACTGGTGACTGCACACGTCTATGTTTGGGGCTTTGACATTACTTTTTAACATCTGTCTTTTCACATTCGTATGAATGACAAAGGACTTAAACAAATACTGCTCTGCCGGACGAAAGGGACAAACACATTTCACGACAAGATTTGTCATTGAATGCACATAGGAGGGCTGAAGGGACAAAACATTTACGACAAGATTTGTTCAGTTTGAAGTGCACAAGGAGGGCTGAAACGGACAAAACACATTTCACGACAGATTTTGTTCAGTTTGAAGTGCCGGCGAAAGGGACAAACACATTTCACGACAAGATTTTGTTCAGTTTGAAGTGCACAAGGAGGGCTGAAAGGGACAAACACATTTCACGACAAGATTTTGTTCAGTTTGAAGTGCACAAGGAGGGCTGAAAGGGACAAACACATTTCACGACAAGATTTTGTTCAGTTTGAAGTGCACAAGGAGGGCTGAAAGGGACAAACACATTTCACGACAAGATTTTGTTCAGTTTGAAGTGCACAAGGAGGGCTGAAAGGGACAAACACATTTCACGACAAGATTTTGTTCAGTTTGAAGTGCACAAGGAGGGCTGAAAGGGACAAACACATTTCACGACAAGATTTTGTTCAGTTTGAAGTGCACAAGGAGGGCTGAAAGGGACAAACACATTTCACGACAAGATTTTGTTCAGTTTGAAGTGCACAAGGAGGGCTGAAAGGGACAAACACATTTCACGACAAGATTTTGTTCAGTTTGAAGTGCACAAGGAGGGCTGAAAGGGACAAACACATTTCACGACAAGATTTTGTTCAGTTTGAAGTGCACAAGGAGGGCTGAAAGGGACAAACACATTTCACGACAAGATTTTGTTCAGTTTGAAGTGCACAAGGAGGGCTGAAAGGGACAAACACATTTCACGACAAGATTTTGTTCAGTTTGAAGTGCACAAGGAGGTTTGTGAGGTCTCTGTCATGCCTAAAAGCTGTCAAGGGTTTGGTCTCAAAGGCTGTTTTAGGATCTTGTGCTGCATACCAGGTGGACTTGAGGATCCCGGAGAAAGGGAAGAGTGTGCGGATGGAAGAGAAGGCAGGCGATGGGTCTGTTTGTTTCCTTTGGAGGCTGGCCTTCCAGAACTGTAGTTCTGGACACAGCTGTGGTGCGGCTGAGAGCATCATGAATGACATGGCTGGGTATCCACGGTTGGTGGATTTTGGCTGCATGCTGTGTGAAATCTTCGTCGTCGGAACAGAATCTGCGCAAGTGGAGGAATTCAGAGTAAGCAGTGCTGCGTTTGGTGGATGGGTGGTGGGAAGATGTGTAGTCCATATGAATGTGCATCAGTGGGTTTGTAGTGTGAAATGATGTGGCTTGCCACGTGCCACACACGTGCGGACAGGTGCGGCAATGAGCCGCCAGTTAAGTTTGTTTTTACGTAACTAGCTGGTGGGAAAGCTGCAGCCTCTGCATGAGTGATGCAGGACAGAGCGGGGAAAGAAAGGAGGGTGATGTCGACTTGTGTAGTTTCAGTTACGTCACATTTCTACACTGTCACAGTCTGAGTCACGTCTTATTATCATATCAGCATACAACAAAGTCACGCAGACAGACGTAGGGGAGAAAGTGAGAAGAAAGAAGGGGGGTGTGGGGAGGTGAGGGGATGAAGACTGGCGTCGAAAAATCACATGGAACTGATGCGCAAAGGGAGAGAGAGAGAGAGAGAGAGGAGAGAGAGAGAGAGAGAGAGAGAGAGGTTGGATGGCGAGTGGCTGGGTTAATTCGTGACAGGGACAGTATAGTTAACTGTCATGAAGCACATTCAGAAGAACAATAGGTAGATTGTATGAATAACACAGTGTTGATGTAACATGCAGTATAGTTAACTCCCATGAAGCACACTGAGAAGAACAATAGGTAAATTGTATGAATAACACAGTATTGATGTAACATGAATCAGTACAGGCCCATAGTCAAGTGGTCAGAGCGTTTGCCTGCAGAGTTGGTCGTGAGTTTGGACCACTGTTGGTGTTGAATTTTCACTGCATGAAAACCCTCTCTCTGTGTCCACCCAGCACTAAATAGGTATGCAATTCAGGTCAAGGGTATGTAACGCAGTGGAAGGAGAGGGATGGGCTTCGTCTTCCATCGCACCATGCCCTAGACAACCTCTCCCTCATAACGGTTTACTGCCCGAATAGCCATTGGTCTGTGAGTGTTGAATCTTTTGCTGTAAAGTGAACATACCCCTTCCTAAGATCCGTGTTTTTCCCTGAGGAACAAATCAACATCCAGAACAGAGAGAAGTGGAGGAACATCCAGCACCATGCCAGCAGCCTCTTCTTAACCCCTTGACAGGAAGTGGGTGCATTGAAATACGTGGAACATTACTTTTCTTCTTTTCCTTGAATGGGATTGGGAGAGTGAATGAGATAGGGCAGACAGACAGACAGACAGACAGACAGACAGACAGAGTTAACGAGAGAGAGAGTGAGAGAGAGAGAGAGAGAGAGAGAGAGAGAGAGAGAGAGAGAGAGAGAGAGAGAGAGAGAGAGCGAGAGAGAGAGAACCGTGCTGAAACCTTTCCAATCTAACGGTAAGTGGTTTCATCGCCTGACCTGAGAGACAGCCGGGCACCCAACTTGGGCACTCCACCCGAACCCTGCGGAGCCCTGGGGTTGCCGGCGTCTGTCTAACAAGAACCCTCCACTAGGGGCCAGGCCTCAAGTGCTGTCTCTCTGTTCTCCAACCACGTTGTGTCTTTGTCCCCGCCCTCCTCTGATCCCGGCGCTCCTTTCAGTGAGTCAGCCGCACAGAGGCCTGGGTACAGTTCTGATTCCGGGGCTCCTTTCAGTGAGTCAGCCGCACAGAGGCCTGGGTACAGTTCTGATCCCGGGGCTCCTTTCAGTGAGTCAGCCGCACAGAGGCCTGGGTACAGTTCTGATCACGGGGCTCCTTTCAGTGAGTCAGCCGCACAGAGGCCTGGGTACAGTTCTGATCCCGGGGCTCCTTTCAGTGAGTCAGCCGCACAGAGGCCTGGGCACAGTTCTGATCCCGGGGCTCCTTTCAGTGAGTCAGCCGCACAGAGGCCTGGGTACAGTTCTGATCCCGGGGCTCCTTTCAGTGAGTCAGCCGCACAGAGGCCTGGGTACAGTTCTGATCCCGGGGCTCCTTTCAGTGAGTCAGCCGCACAGAGGCCTGGGTACAGTTCTGATCCCGGGGCTCCTTTCAGTGAGTCAGCCGCACAGAGGCCTGGGTACAGTTCTGATCCCGGGGCTCCTTTCAGTGAGTCAGCCGCACAGAGGCCTGGGTACAGCTCTGATCCCGGGGCTCCTTTCAGTGAGTCAGCCGCACAGAGGCCTGGGTACAGCTCTGATTGCGGGGCTCCTTTCAGTGAGTCAGCCGCACAGAGGCCTGGGTACAGCTCTGATCCCGGGGCTCCTTTCAGTGAGTCAGCCGCACAGAGGCCTGGGTACAGCTCTGATTGCGGGGCTCCTTTCAGTGAGTCAGCCGCACAGAGGCCTGGGTACAGCTCTGATTGCGGGGCTCCTTTCAGTGAGTCAGCCGCACAGAGGCCTGGGTACAGTTCTGATCCGGGGCTCCTTTCAGTGAGTCAGCCGCACAGAGGCCTGGGTACAGCTCTGATCCTGGGGCTCCTTTCAGTGAGTCAGCCGCACAGAGGCCTGGGTACAGCTCTGATTTCGGGGCTCCTTTCAGTGAGTCAGCCGCACAGAGGCCTGGGTACAGTTCTGATTTCGGGGCTCCTTTCAGTGAGTCAGCCGCACAGAGGCCTGGGTACAGTTCTGATCCCGGGGCTCCTTTCAGTGAGTCAGCCGCACAGAGGCCTGGGTACAGTTCTGATCCCGGGGCTCCTTTCAGTGAGTCAGCCGCACAGAGGCCTGGGCACAGTTCTGATCCCGGGGCTCCGTTCAGTGAGTCAGCCGCACAGAGGCCTGGGCACAGTTCTGATCCCGGGGCTCCGTTCAGTGAGTCAGCCGCACAGAGGCCTGGGCACAGTTCTGATCCCGGGGCTCCTTTCAGGCCTGGGTACAGTTCTGATTCCGGGGCTCCTTTCAGTGAGTCAGCCGCACAGAGGCCTGGGTACAGTTCTGATCCCGGGGCTCCTTTCAGTGAGTCAGCCGCACAGAGGCCTGGGTACAGTTCTGATCCCGGGGCTCCTTTCAGTGAGTCAGCCGCACAGAGGCCTGGGCACAGTTCTGATCCCGGGGCTCCGTTCAGTGAGTCAGCCGCACAGAGGCCTGGGCACAGTTCTGATCCCGGGGCTCCGTTCAGTGAGTCAGCCGCACAGAGGCCTGGGCACAGTTCTGATCCCGGGGCTCCTTTCAGGCCTGGGTACAGTTCTGATTCCGGGGCTCCTTTCAGTGAGTCAGCCGCACAGAGGCCTGGGTACAGTTCTGATTCCGGGGCTCCTTTCAGTGAGTCAGCCGCACAGAGGCCTGGGTACAGCTCTGATCCCGGGGCTCCTTTCAGTGAGTCAGCCGCACAGAGGCCTGGGCACAGTTCTGATCCCGGGGCTCCTTTCAGTGAGTCAGCCGCACAGAGGCCTGGGTACAGTTCTGATTCCGGGGCTCCTTTCAGTGAGTCAGCCGCACAGAGGCCTCGGTACAGTTGGTCGTAATGAGAAGGCGAGTGTATTTGAAAGGCGCGGGATGGGGGTGGGGGTGGAGGATGGGGTGGGTGACGGGAGGGGGGGGTAAGGAAGGGGAAGGGAGGGCATGGAAGAGAGGGCGGGAGGGAGGGGGAGTGTAACTTGGGGAAGGTGGGGGGGAATGAGGGAGGGGGAGTGTAGATGGGGTGTAACATGGCGCGCTGTGTTGTAGTGGGTTGCAGTGCACCTGGGGATACACCTGCGAGGATTAGTTCTGGAAAAAAGATTGGAACAAAATTCCGCCGCGGTTTCTCTTTCTTTTTCTTTTGATGGAAAATGTTTTAAAGAAGGTGTGTGTGTGTGTGTGTGTGTGTGTGTGTGTGTGTGTGTGTGTGTGTGTGTTTATTGATTATTTACATACATTTAGAGAGTTTACTTCAACAAGGTGACAGCCGTTATATCAGTAACATGCCTCAATGCGATCGGGTAGGCTATAAGCAAAATCATATCTCTCTCTCTCACTCTCTTTCTCTCTCCCTATCTCTCTCTTTCAGCTACGTACAGTTTCTTTCATCCTTTCTTTCGTTCCATGTCTTTTCTGTCTTTCTCCCCTCTTCCCGCATTCAAAAGAAAATTGTCCTTGCCTATCTTATCTGTTTTTTTTTTTCTTTCTTTCTTTTTTACTTCGTATTGTAGATATTTTTTCTTGTTTTTGTTCCAGTCGTTTATATCCTCTTCCCTAGATATCTTGTCTTTTTATGGCTATCCTTTTCATCAAGTTTTTCTTGTCTTTTTTTTTCTTTTTTAGTGTGTTCTTCATTGCTGTTTTCGTTTTTCTCATACCTTATCATCGTTTGTTGCCTCCTCCTCCTCAGTATCATCGTCGTCGTCGTCATCGTCCGTGTTGTTGTTATTGTCGACGTCATAGTTATCATCTTCGTCATCATCATCATCTTACTTCACTGTTGACTCGTCAGTTTGGAGATCAGCCTGCACAGTGCCACTGTCATAGGCTGCAGTATAAACAGCTGCGGTTGCAGCATGCCACCATCCAGAGCACCTGCCAGACGATCATTGGGTCATCATCAGAACTGACAGCTATCAACCATGCAGTCCACCGGCCAGACAATCATTGAATCATCATCAGAACTGACAGCTACCAACCATGCAGTCCACCGGCCAGACAATCATTGAATCATCATCAGAACTGACAGCTACTGACTGGTCCACCGGCCAGCCAATTATTGAATCATCAGAACTGACAGCTACCAACCATCCAGTCCACCGGCCAGCCAATCGTTGAATCATCAGAACTGACAGCTACCAACCATCCAGTCCACCGGCCAGACAATCATTGAATCATCATCAGAACTGACAGCTACCGACCATCCACCGGCCAGCCAATCATTGAATCATCATCAGAACTGACAGCTACCGACCATCCACCGGCCAGCCAATCATTGAATCATCATCAGAACTGACAGCTACCAACCATCCAGTCCACCGGCCAGACAATCATTGAATCATCATCAGAACTGACAGCTACCGACCATCCACCGGCCAGCCAATCATTGAATCATCATCAGAACTGACAGCTACCGGCCAGCCATCCAGTCCACCGGCCAGACAATCATTGAATCAACATGAGAACTGACAGCTACCGACTGGTCCACTGGCCAGACAATCATTGAATCATCATCAGAACTTACAGCGACTGACCATCCAGTTCACCGGCCAGACAGTCATTCAATCATCATCAGAACTGACGGCTGCCGACCATCCAGTCCACCAGACAATCATTGAATCAAATCATAACGGACAGCTACCGACCATCCAGTCCTCCAGACAATCATTGAATCAAATCATAACGGACAGCTACCGACCATCCAGTCCACCAGACAATCATTGAATCAAATCATAACTGACAGCTACCGACCATCCAGTCCATCAGACAGTGATTGAATCATCATCAGAACTGGTAGCTACCAACCATCCAGTCCACCGGCCAGACAATCATTGAATCATCATTAGAACAGACAGCTACTGACCATCCACCGGCCAGACAACCATTGAATCATCATGAGAACTGACACCTACGACATCCAGTCCAACAGACAAAATTGAATCACGTCAGAACTGACAGCTACCGACCATCCAGTCCAATAGGCAATCATTGAATCACCATCAGAACTGACAGTTACCGATCAACCAGTCCATCAGACAAAAATTGAATCACTATCATAACTGACAGCTACCGACCATCCAGTCCAATAGGCAATCATTGAATCACCATCAGAACTGACAGCTACCGACCATCCAGTCCAGCGCCAGACAATCATTTAATCGTGATCATAACTGACGGCTGCCGACCATCCAGTCCATCAGACAATCATTGAATCATCATGAGAACTGACAGCTACTGACCATCCAGTCCACCAGACAATCATTGAATTATAATCAGAGTGACAGCGACAGACTTCATGGTGTCTGACATCACCCACTGTGTCTCAGCTCTTGTTGATGTAGTTATTGATGGAGTTGTTGATCCGGTCTGTGTGTGACAGACTTAATGGTGTCTGATATCACCCCACTGTGTTTCAGCTGTTGTTGATGGGGCTATTGATGGAGTTGTTGATCCGGTCTTTGTGTGACAGACTTCATGGTGTCTGACATCACCCCACTGTGTCTCAGCTGTTGTGGATGGGGTATTCATGGATTTGTTGATCCGGTCTGTGTGTGACACACTTCATGGTGTCTGATATCACCACATCCCGCCCCAGCTGTCGGCAGCTGTAGTTGGCCGACTTGCTGATGGGTCTGTATGTCACCGACTTCATGGTGTCAGTGTTGCCATCTCCTACCTTGACATGTCTGCCATCCTGTGGTCCGTTGAAGACGGAGGGCTGGTCCTCTTGCGGCTTGCTCACATCTTGGCCAGAGTGGAGTACTTGACTATCATTATCCATTCTTGGGCCAGAGTGAGTACTTGACTATCATTATCCATCTTGGGCCAGAGTGGAGTACTTGACTATCATTATCCATCTTGGGCCAGAGTGGAGTACTTGACTCAATATCCGTCTTGAGCCAGAGTGGAGTACTTGACTATCATTATCCATCTTGGGCCAGAGTGGAGTACTTGACTATCATTATCCATCTTGGGCCAGAGTGGAGTACTTGACTATCATTATCCATCTTGGGCCAGAGTGGAGTACTTGACTATCATTATCCATCTTGGGCCAGAGTGGAGTACTTGACTATCATTATCCATCTTGGGCCAGAGTGAAGTACTTGACTATCATTATCCATCTTGGGCCAGAGTGGAGTACTTGACTATCATTATCCATCTTGGGCCAGAGTGGAGTACTTGACTATCATTATCCATCTTGGGCCAGAGTGGAGTACTTGACTATCATTATCCATCTTGGGCCAGAGTGGAGTACTTGACTATCATTATCCATCTTGGGCCAGAGTGGAGTACTTGACTATCATTATCCATCTTGGGCCAGAGTGGAGTACTTGACTATCATTATCCTACAAACTTGATGTCATGCGGCTCGGAAAAAAAAAGAAGAAAATGTAATTTTCCCTTTTCTGTGCACTTTAAACCGACAGACCTGCTCTACAGATACTTGATATGTTTTCAGGAGAACTTAAACTGGAGTGATTGAAAACTAACCTTTACAGATGTCGTGTGATACTTGATTCTCTCTTTTTGTACATGGTGCAAAGAGAACTGTCTAGGTTTGAATGTCAGTAAGGCGAAGGAGATGGTAATTGATTTTCGAAGAAACCCAGCTCCTGTCCCTCACTTGATATCGAAAACACCAAAGTGGAGCGTGTAAGTAAATATAAGTATCTGGGTTCTATTTTAGATGATAAGCTGAATTTTAATGCGAATACTCAATTTATCTACAAAAAATGGCAGTCTAGAATATACTGTCTTCAGAAACTTCGGTCTCTTGCTGTTAAAAAGAACATCTTAAATATGTTTTATGGTTGTTTTGTAGAATCAGTGTAGTCCTTTGGCTTTTTATGCTGGTTTGGAAACCTTAGCGTGAAAAACAAAAACATTTTAAACAGAGTGGTGAATACATGTGGATAGATTATTGGCAAAAAACAAGAACAGTTAGATGAATTGTATGAATGTTGTGTCACACAAAAAGCTATGAACATTGCTGCCGACAGTTCTCATATTCTTTCAAAAAACTACAATGTTCTATCATCTGGACGAAGATTCCAAATTCCAAAATTCAAAACAAATAGAACTGAAAACAGTTTCGTTCCCAATTCCATCAAACCTCTGAATCAAAACTAAACTTTCAATAAGAACCTGATCAGACAGCGTTGTGTGTGGTGTGTGTGTGTGTGTGTGTGTGTGTGTGTATGAGTGGGTGGGTGGGTGGATGGGTGGGTGTCATTTGTGATATGTGATTTTTTAATTATAGATCCATAGACATGTTTTATGGCCATTCTTAATTTCTCTTTGGAGATAGTAAAGTGTTCTTAACTTGACTCTGTGTGTGTGTGGTGTGTGTGTGTGTGTGTGTGTGTGTGTGTGTGTGTGTGTGTGCGCGTGTGTGTGTGTGTGAGAGAGAGAGAGAGGGAGAGAGAGAGAGAGAGGGAGGGAGAGAGAGAAGGGGGTGGGGGGTGGGGGGAGACCACGTTGTACCGAATTCGCTGAGCTGCATCCTTGGCCGTGGCTACACTCCGGTATTGATGACCATCTGTCAGGCAGGCAGACAGGCAGTCATTAGGCCGCCACAGGGACTCCATCTTGCTCAGCAGGACTCCTCCCCCCCCCCTTCCCTCTCCTTCTCCCCTCCTCCTTCCCCTTCCTCCCCTCCCCACCATCCCCTCCCTCTCTCTCTGCCTCTCGTACTGTGCATGTCTTGTTTCCATCAAAACTCCCCCCCCCCCCATCCACCATTGCTGTTCTCCTCCCTCCATTTTTGCTCCCCCACCCCTCATCTCTTCATCAACCTCCCCACTCCCTTCTCCCTCCCCCCTCCCTCTCCCCATCCTTCCCTCTTGCCTGCTCGTTGGTCCCGCGGCAATCAATTAATGCCTCTAAGTGTTTCGGAGGGAAACTGCTTAACAGTGTGTTTGCCTTGCAAAAGCCGCTAGGGTCAGCCGTAACTCTATCGATCGCCGCCGAGTCACAGCAGGAGAAAAGGGGGTTTGGGGGGGGGGGGGGGGGGGGGGGAGGGCGGGGGATGGTGGTGGAGGAAGGGGCGGGGATGAGTGGTTGACGGGGGACGATGTCGATCGTGTGTCGTCGACGAGAGGGTTTAGTTATACGCGAAAGATGTTGTCGGTATCTGACGTTAACGACTGGATGCTGCTACGCTGTTCAGTAATTAAAAAAAAATTGAAAAACAAGGAAAGCCAGCTGCAGTTTTTTGTGGTGTTGAAAGTTTGGAAGAAGGGGAGGAGAGAGTGTGTTTGAGCCGAAGCGGGTGGGGGGGGGGGGGGATGGAGGTGGCAGGTGGTTTAGCACACTTGTGCACGCGAACAAAACCAGCAAGAAAAGGCGCCATGTTTTGTGTTGACTCAGATCGTCCTCGGGTCTGATGACGTGATGAAAACGGAACCAGAAAGGCAAGAAGGAGGGGGCAGGGAGAGGACGGAAAGGGGGGGTGGGGGGGGGGGGGGGGTGGGGGGGGGCGGTTAGCATGACGGAACAGCACCCACCTTGCCTGTCACGTTATGACCTTGTGAGTTCGAATCTGGCTGCCACACGTCTCTAGCTACTTCTCGTCAGGAACAACTATTTCGTTTTCAGTTGTAGCCTTGCCGACCGCAAAGGGCCATAACAGGGCTTTTTCTGCAGTGATGCCGACTAAGGCTGGGCACGATCTTTCAGGCTTCATTTCTACACTGGAAATGGTGCATTGCTGATTTGTCCACACTCCTCACTAGGCTCTCTGACCAACAGTGGCCATGAAAGTTACGCTTTCCAGAGGCCTCGCTGTTGTGGGTCATTGTTGGAAAGGGCAGGTAAGAGAACTTCGTGACCAAACGTCACAGGCTGCACACCCAAATCAGTGCGCCAAGGCTTTGCTCCAGGAGTCGAGTATTTATAGACTGGCGTAGTTAGTTTGTTTTGAGAATTTTTATTGTGACTGAAAGTTGATTCTCCTGATTTTCTTTCATATGGCCATCAAGGTACAAGCCAGGTGGTTCCAAGCAGACAGATTAAAATAAAAGGAATGGGACTATATGGGCGGTTCAAGCTGGCGCAAAGATAGGGTCACTGGTGAGTGCAAAGGCCGTCAACCGAGGGGAAGGTCATGTACTTGAAGATTGTGATTTCATTGGTGAAAATCCCCCAAACAAGGGAAATAATTGGTGGGGAGTTGTTCTTTTGATTAATGATCAGTGTAGATTAATGATCAGTGTAACATTAAATGCTGGCTCAAATTTCTGATAGGCCTCAAAACGCTGAGATGGGTTATATAGCGTTTTAGTGCAACATCCTAATGGTGGCGTGTGGCCACATCTCATGGACCGGAGTCTTCCGGTCAGCGTTGGCTGGCCGGGAGATGACGTTAGTATGTGTGTGTGTTTTCCTTGTCGCTGATCACACAACAACGACCTCTGCTTGCCTCCTCCTCCTCCTCCTTCTCATCTCTGGCAGAAATCCTCGACACAGACAACACAGAGTGTGTTGGATGAGTCTGACCACGAATGTGGAGACGAGAGAGAGAGAGAGAGAGAGAGAGAGAGAGAGAGAGAGAGAGAGTTGCTTATAGCCCAGCCGACCGCAAAGGGCAATATCGGGGCTGGGACCGTAGAGAACAAGCCTCCTGTTCTGCGTCAAATTGGGGCCATCAAGGCACGACAGGCCTACTCCTCTTGGCCGGAGTCTCACTCGTCTCTGTCTGTCTGTCTATCTGTCTGATTGTTTCTTCTGTCTGATTGTTTTTCCCTCTGTCTTTCGCTCTCGCTCTCTTGTCTCTCGTTTGCTCGCTCGCTGGCTCCCTCTCTTGCTCTCGCTTACACACAGACACACACACACATCCACACACACAGACTATCTATGTCTGTCTCTGTCTATCTGTCAGTCAGTTTGTCTGTCTGTCTGTCTCTGTTTGTCTGTCTGTCTCTCTTCTCGCTCCCTCCGTCCCTCTCCCTTCCCTGCTCACTCACTCGCTCTCGCACTCTTGGTTTCGCTCACACAGACATACAAACACACATCCACAGACTTGTACAAACTCTCTCCGTCTCTGTCTGTCTGTCTGTGTGTCTCCCTTTCTTTCTGTCTCTTGTCTGTCTGTCTTGTCTCCCCACTCTCTCTGTCTCTGTGTTTCTGTCTCTGTCTGTTTGTCTGACTCTTTCTGTCCCCCTGTCTGTGCTTGTCTCTTTCTATCACTCTCACCGTCTCTGTCTCTTGTCTTTTTCTTTCTCTCTGTCCTTCCTTCTGTGGTGTGTGTGTGTGTGTGTGTGTGTGTGTGTGTGTGTGTGCGCGCGTGCGTGCGTGCGCGCGCGCGCGCGCGTGTGTGTGTGTGTCTCTCTCTCTGTCTCTGTCTCTCTCTGTCTCTCTCTCTGTCTCTCTCTCTCTCAGTAATTACGTTTACACTTAACTGGCACATTAAAAAAAAAATCTCGTGCTTGTACCAAGTGAGGAAACTTTATCAGGGAAATTGTTCACTTTGCACTGGAAAAAAATGGAAAGGAAGGAGGAGGAGGTGGTGTGTGGGGGGGGGGGGGGGGGGGAGGAGTTGATTTGGAAGAAGTTGTAACCAGTGCGGTAATGTAGCCACTCTCCGTTTCCGTCACTTAAATCTGCTCCTGATGTAGATATTTGATCGGTAGTTCCCTTCATCACTGGCCGAATAGTTCCCGCTTGCTTCGTTTCCGGTTGGCAACTTTTTGTACCCCTTTTTTTTCTGTCACACACACACACACACACACACACCACACACACACACACACACACGCGCGCGCGCGCGCGCGCGCGCGCCTCGCGACTTTGCGCGTGCTCGCGCACCTACTGGTTCGATCGGTCTTGAGTAATCAGATAAGATGTCGGAAAGTCGGGCGACCAGGAGACTGAGTACCTTCCATCCCATCCACATGTCTGCACCATACCCTTTACCCCCCTCCCTACCTTCCCCCCTTCCCCATCTCTTCCATCCTCCACACTCCGCCATCACTCCCCCCCATACTTCGCCCACAACTCCACAGTTTCTAGTGTCTGCACAGAGAGAGAGAGAGAGAGAGAGAAGAGAGAGAGAGAGGGAGGGAGGGAGGAGGATGGGATGAGGGTTGGGGGCTAGGGATAGGGAGAAGTGAACCCTATGAGAAGTTCTCCTTGAACGAGTAAACATGTGCAGCTTGCTGGTCATAATCATTGTTAAACATTTTAATTGTTTTCACTGTGGCCTTTGATCTCATTCTTACAAACGCTCTCTCTCTCTCTCTCTCTCTCTCTCTCTCTCTCTCTCTCTCTCTCTCTCTTCTCTCTCTGTCTGTCTCTCTCTCTGTCTCTCTCTGTGTCTCTCAGAGACTGTCTCTTCGTACTGTTGCTCCACTCACTCCCAACCCCCCCCCTCTCTCTCTCTCTCTATCGGTCGTTCTCCATCCGTTCCTCCCTCTCATCCTCCCACAATCTCTCTAAATATATATTGTATTATTTATTCCAAGTTGTTACGTATTTATTGTTGTATATATTCCATTATTCATTCTAAATTGTTATGCATTCATTGTTGAATATGTGTTCATTTCCAGTTCTGCGCAATGTTTTCTTTCATGTATTTAGATACCGTCCCCTTGTCTGACGGCTGAATGAAAAAAAAAAGCCACTGACTTTGTGCTTATTCCTTTTTCTCAGTAAACATTTCGTTCGTTTATTCGGTCATTCTCTCTCTCTCTCTCTCTCTCTCTCTCTCTCTCTCTCTCTCTCTCTCCTCTCCCTCTCTCTCTCTCTCTCTGTCTGTCTGTCTGTCTGTCTGTCACACAGACACAGACAACAGACACACACACACACACACACACACACACACACACACACACACACACACACACACACACTGATATACTGGCTTCTGCGCGCTTGCTGACTCTCTCTCTCTCTCTCTCACACACACACACACACACACACACACACACACACACACACACACACACACACACACACAAAGCGAACGATGTGAGGAGCTGAAGAGCTTGTGGCGAGGACCAGCCCAGTATAGTGTTTTGGTTCAGGACTGAAGAGTCTTGTCTCCTGTCCACTTGGCGTCAACTTGTGGCGGTGCGGAGAGAGCTTGTGGGGGCCTTCTCTCCAGGCTGACCCCACTCCCAGGCGTCGCCCCAACCCTTGTCAAGTGTTGTGGATTGGGTCTAATTGGGCTGGGCATGGGGGGCGGGGGTGGGGGTGGGGGCTGTGGTGCTAAGGCACACCCTGTACTGCAGGTTAGTTTGGTTTTCACTCATCCTCCGGTCTGCAGAGCATCACACACACTCACGCACGCAAGCACACGCATGCGCGTGCACACACACACACACACACACACACACACACACACACACACACACAGTGACACACACGCACACACACAGACACACACACACGCACACGCACGCACGCACGCGCGCACGCACGCGCTCACATACACACACACGCACGCACGCACGCGTTTACTCTCTCTTTCTCTTTTTCTCTCCACACACACACACACACACACACACACACACACACACACACACACACACACCACACACTCATACACACACCTTAAACAGGATTTGGGAGCCACCAAGGAATGTGGTGGTGGTGAGGAGCAGTGCATGTGTAGGACCACTCCCTTCCCACGCCAGGCTGAAGCACGATACAGCCTGCCAATTTGACTGCCGTAGTCACTAGAACACATCACCACAGTCCACCCACAGCCTTTCACCCAGGGAGGACAGGAGACAGGCTGCACACTGTTAACGCTGGCCTTGAAAGGAGGTGAGGTCTGTCGTTCCTAGCATCTCCTCGTCGGCATTCCTTTTGATGTGCTGTCACTACTGACGGGAAAGGGTCGTTACTGGAAGTGTCAGGTTGTGTGATTATTTCGCTGATGATTACAGGGCAGTGGTGACAAAGGTTATACTGTCAATATTTTCAGTGTAGAATATTAGTTGGGCTAACGAGAGAGTTCACAGTGACGAAGTGTTAATACAGTTTTCATCATCTTCGCATTGTTTTCTCAGAGAAGGTTTTTTTTAATTTTTATTTCATTTTTTTTTTTTTTTTGCGGGGCCTTGGAGAGAGCGGTGATAAAGGATGGTAGGGTTTGTGTCTTGTTCTCTGAGAACTACTGGGTGGGGCCTACAAGAGAGCGGAAGTGCAACTTTCACCGGTGTCTGTGAGGAATATTGTTGGGTGGGGACTACGGTGTCACCCCACTGTCAGGACACACTGACACTCTCACACTGAGTGGGTCGGCAGTCAAAACGAACAGTGTGTGTGTGTGTGTGTGTGTGTGTGTGTGTGTGTGTGTGTGTGTGTGTGTGTGTGTACTCTGTATTGAATGTGTGTGTGTGTGTGTGTGTGTGTGTGTGTGTGTGTGTGTGTGTGTGTCTGCGCGCGCGCTCTGTATTGAATGTGTGTGTGTGTGTGTGTGTGTGTGTGTGTGGTGTGTGTGAGTGAGTGAGTGTGTGTGTGTGTGTGTGTGTGTGTGTGTGTGTGTGTGAGTGTGTGTGTGTGTGTGTGTGTGTGTGTGTGTGTGAGTGTGTGTGTGTGTGTGTGTGTGCTCTGTATTGAATGTGTGTGTGTGTGTGTGTGTGTGTGTGTGTGTGTGTGTGTGTGTGTGTGTGTGTTGATGTGTGTGTGTGTGTGTGTGTGTGTGTGTGTGTGTGTGTCTGTATTGAATGTGTGTGTGTGTGTGTGTGTGTGTGTGTGTGTGTGTGTGTGTGTGCTTGCTGTGTATTGAAATGTTAGTGAAACTGTTGCACCGCAGAATGTCACAGTCCCACGATTTGTGGCTGTGTCAAGACCCCTCTTGGAATGACGCTTTTTTTTTCCATCGTAATCGGCTACACAGTACAAACATATTTTCTTTTTGTGGAGACGGTTTTTTCTTCTGTATTTCTTTCTTTCTGACCGTGGATTTCTTTTATCTACTTTCTTGAGACACACACACACACACATAGAGAGAGAGAGAGAGGAGGAGAGAGAGAGAGAGAGAGAGAGAGGAGAAAGGAGGAGGAGGAGGAAGTGTTGACGAGTATTGTTCCTTCCTTACTTTAAACAAACCGATTTTTAAAAGAAAATTCCGGCTCTCTGCTGCTGTCGTCACGGTTTATGGTAGACCGCGATGAATATTGGATATGTTTGCTTCGATATCGCTGAAATTGCAACAAAACTTGGAGAAACTGTTTAAGGGCCTCGCTGCACTTTGATGCATTGTAACTTTTTGTAGGAGTGCCCTGCCACGTTTCGTCGATATTCTGCGACAAGTCTTGGGATTGTGACAACGCGCGGTGCGTCTGACTCCTCCGACAAGGGCTCTAAGTGATGTCATTGAGTGAAGGGGTTGTGATGACTGGCGGGACGACTCTTCTCGGGGCGGTAGTGTATATCAAATAAAAAAGCCCTCTGTCTGTGTCGGGGGTTGGGTTACTGGGTGTGTGTGGACGCCATTTCATCAGTGGAATGGAAACATTGATTGGTGGTGTCAACTTGATCTCTCGTGCTGAGTTGATCGAACGGCAGAACGGTTTGTCCTCGACTGAGGTTGTGGTGGGTTTCATGCATGAGATCTTACTGTATTTGTTTATTGATTGGGGTGATTGTGGGGAGGTTCATGCTTGACTTCCTTCATGGACAAGTCAGTGGCTTATCTGTTTTCCCGTTCATCCGTCTGCCGGTCTCTCTTTTATTAAGGTCTACGGTGCAGCGGAATGCAAAAATAACACAAAGCTATATTACACTATCAAATAAAATGCAGTGCAGTACAATGTTGTGTATTGCGATCCAAGAGGCAGAGTACAATGCGATGCACTCCACTCCACTCCACTCCACTCCACCCACCCCACCCCACCCCACCCCATCCCACCGCACTGCACTGCACCCCACCACACCCCACCCCACCCCACCGCACCGCACCGCACCGCACTACACTGCACCCCACCCCACCCCACCGCACCGCACCGCACTACACTGCACCCCACCCCACCCCACCCCACCGCACCCCACCCCACCCCACCCCACTCCACTCCACTCCACATTACAACACAATGCAGTATAACACACAGTGCATTACAACACAATGCAGAATAACACACAGTGCATTACAACACAGTGCAGTATAACACACAGTGCATTACAACACAATGCAGTATAACACACAGTGCATTACAACACAACGCAGTATAACACACAGTGCATTACAACACAATGCAGAATAACACACGGTACAATATAACGCACAGCAGTCAAACAGTGCAACACAATGTAATGCAAGCCCACACCACACAGTACACCAAACCACAAGAATGACGCTGTGGTTGTTGCTGATGTTGCAGCCCCAGCGTGAAGTAGTCGTGGTGGAGGAACGGGACAGGGACGGGAACTAACAGCGCTGTACACAGGAGAGGTGAGTGCCGTGTGCTGTGTCATCCTCTTCATCAGCGTCCTCATGGCCGTCGTCTTTGTTGTCGTCCCTGTTGTTGTCGTTGTTGTTGTCGTTGTGTTTCTCTCTCTCCGTTCATTAGCAGCGTTTGTGGAGTTGAAGAATCTTCCAGTGTGTTTCTCTGTCTGTGCTCACATCTTTCTGTTGGCCTCTCTCTGTCTCTACATGACTACGCTTCAGTGCACGGATAGTCACTTCGCTCTTCTTTCTCTCTCTCTGTCTCTGCTCCCCCCGCCCGATCAGTGACCGAATGAATGGGCATAAGAATGTGTGGGTCCGAGTGATAATGTTAACTTGTGATGTCCTGTGTATATTCATTCATGTAATTTCTGCACGCATGAGTGGACATGGAAGAATGTCCAGTAGTATGTGTCACTGTATATGTTTATTATCATTTGTAAGTATTTTCATGCATGCACGTATGTATGTAAGTATGTATGTACGTATGTATTTGTACGCGCGTGCCTCTTTCTCTCTCTTTCTCTCTCTCTCTTCTCTCTCTCTCTCTCTCTCTCTCCCTCCCACTGTCTGTCTGTCTGTCTGTCTCTCTCTCTCTCTGGTCGTTACTGTCTTTTCCCCACCTCCTGCCCTCTCCCCCTTTCATTCCTGGGGGCACAGAGTGAGAGGAGTGGGCTGGTGGCTGGCAGTGGCGCACTGCCCTCTTCTCTCGGCCTCCTGTCTGGAACGGACGTCTGCTGGTCGGCCTGTCGCCAGTGGCAGCGGACACTTTATGCCTGGCATGCAGGGATTTGGGGTTCAGATACTTGTAGTCTGGATTTTGTTGTGTTTGTGTTTTTCAGTATGATTGTAATCTGGATTGTTTTGGTGAAGATTGTGTGCAATGAGAGAGAGAGAAAGATAGAGAGGGAGAGAGAGAGAGAGAGAGAGGGGAGAGAGAGAGAGAGAGAGAGAGAGAGAGAGAGAGAGAGAGAGAGAGAATTTGAAGCTGAGAGAGAGAGAGAGAGTTTGTACACTGGAGAGAGAGAGAGAGAGAGAGAGAGAGAGAGAGAGAGAGAGAGAGAGCATTTGTAGCTCCGAGGAGAGAGAGAGAGAGAGAGAGAGAGAGAGAGAGAGAGAGAATTTGTAGCTGAGAGAGAGAGCATTTGTAGCTCAGAGAGAGAGAGAGAGAGAGAGAGAGAGAGAGAGAGAGAGAGAGAGAGAGAGAGAGAATTTGTAGTTGAGAGGGAGAGAGAGAGAGGGAGAGAGTTTGTAGCTCAGAGAGAGAGAGAGAGAGAGAGAGAGAGAGAGAGAGAGAGAGAGAGTAGCTGTAGAACTATTTCAGTCAAATCATCGTTGATTAGTCAGCCTCTAGCTTTCACTTTCCCTACTGGCCTGTAGTCCTGTCTGTCTCCCAATTAGCCTTTCCGTCTGACTCTCTCTCTCTCTCCCTTCAGAACTTGGCTTCTTTTCTTTTGTTTCTTTGTTTTCGCTTCACTTCTGATCCTTTCATTCCACTCTTTTTTTCTCTGTCTGTCTCTTTCCTGGTGTCTTGTTTCTCGGCGAAATGTCGGCGACTTTTCAGACCCATTATATTTCACAGAGTGTTGTCTGCTCCGATACCCCCCCCCCCCCCTCCTCACTCCCACACTCCCTTCTCTGGCAGTGTTTTTCCGGGTTTGCAGTGACTTGTGAAGGAAGCAGACACATTGACGCTGCAAACAGAAGATGACAGTGCTGGCGTCGCGTCCCCAAATAGAGCGTGTGACATGTCGTGCATGGGTCAGAGACGGGGGTTCTTGCACACACGGCGAGCTGCAGGAAGCGGATTAATGAAGGCAGTGTTCAGAGCCGAAGTCAAAATCACTTTATCATCTAAAGCAAACAAAACAAAACAAACAAAAAATCGAAAAAAGAAAAGAAGAAAAAGAAATAAAAAGACCCCCCCCCCTCCCCCCAACCAACCAACAAACAAAGAAACCAACGAACAAAAACCGATAAATTAAGACCAGGTGCAACAGTTAAAACGCTCGCAACAGGGGGACAGTGCATGAAATAATCCATGAAGAATTCTCTAAACACAAAATGACCTTGCACTGCACCCACATCGCTCAACCTGCATACATATATATCCCAAGGTCTTTGACAACGTTATGACGTTTGCATTTAAGTTTGAAAGAATACTAAACATTTGAGAGTAAACAATACAACAAACAGAGTTACAATAATCATTATTGTAAACACACAAGATACGTAAGACGAATAGCTTTGAGAGCCTGAAAGTGACCGCACAGAGCAGGAATTGAAACATGTCGTTTTATACATATTGTTTAAAAAAGGGGAAAAAAAAACAGACATTCAACGCATCAGTAAATTCATGAGAGCAGCATTTTACTGCTTCTTCAAGAGGATTCCTTTGAAGTGTGCGGGGCGGAGAGTGACACCCTCTCCCCCCAAAGTAAAGCAATGTGTGGTCTCTGTACACTCTTTGGCTGGATGGATACACATAATATGCACACACACACGCACGCACGCGCGCGCGCGCGCGCACACACACACACACACACACACACACACACACACACACACACACACACACACACACCGCACAGACTCACACACACAGACAAACAGACAGACAGACAGACACACACACACACACACACACACACACACACACACACACACACACACACACACACTATAAGAGACATGACAACCCAGAGTGTGGAAGCCCCCCGTTGCTGCATCAGGCGGCTCATGCCTCGGCGGTGACCTTGTGTCAGTGGACTGGAGGTGGCACACCATGACCGGTCCGCCTGCCCGCCGGCCTGCCCTCACTCGTCCTCTGTCACCAGGCTCTCTGTAACTCACCATACCCTTCACACACACACACACGCACGCACCACACACACACACACACACACACACACACACACACACACACACACACACACACACACACACACAGAGAGAGGAGAGAGTGAGAAAGAGTTTGTCTGCCTACCTGCCTGTCTGTCTGTCTGTCTGTCTGACTTTCTCTATCTCCTGGCCACATCTCTGCCTCTCTCTCTCTTTGTGTCTCTGTCTCTGTCTGTCTATCTGTCTCTCTTTCTGTGCTACCCACTCGTTGCTTTTTATCTCTCAAGACGCAAAGTGCTTTACAATGAACATCAGTAATAAAAGATGGGTAGTTTTGAAAGATCACTTGCGAGAAGAGAAGCTATTTTGGAAAAGAAGTTATTAACACTCCAGTCTGTCTGTTGCCTCCACTCATCTTTCCCCTGTGCTGACAATAACCGCGGGCTATCTGCCTACGTATGTTGTTTAGGGAAGGGCGGGAGGCGGTGGTGGGGCGTTGGATGGTGTAGCCTGATTGTAAAGATGATGTGGATCTGCTACAGCCAGAGAGTGTTGGGATTTCAGCATCTTCTCCGTCTCTGGACTTAACTGCTGTTGTTTTGTTTCTTTCTTTCTTATCTGCTTTCCGTCCCTCATTGCTTCTGTCGGTCTTTTCTTCTCAGTGTGTCTTGTTCTGTTTGGGTGGTTTCTGTCTTCTCTTTCTCAGTGTGTCGTGTTCTGTTTGGTTGGTTTCTGTCTTCTCTTTCTCAGTGTGTCTTGTTCTGTTTGGTTGGTTTCTGTCTTCTCTTTCTCAGTGTGTCTTGTTCTGTTTGGTTGGTTTCTGTCTTCTCTTTCTCAGTGTGTCTTGTTCTGTTTGGGTGGTTTCTGTCTTCTCTTTCTCAGTGTGTCTTGTTCTGTTTGGTTGGTTTCTGTCTTCTCTTTCTCAGTGTGTCTTGTTCTGTTTGGTTGGTTTCTGTCTTCTCTTTCTCAGTGTGTCTTGTTCTGTTTGGGTGGTTTCTGTCTTCTCTTTCTCAGTGTGTCTTGTTCTGTTTGGTTGGTTTCTGTCTTTTCTTCTCAATGTGTCTTTATGTTTGGTTGGTTTCTGTCTTTTCTTCTCCGTGTGTCTTTTTATGTTTGGTTGGTTTCTGTCTTTTCTTCTCAGTGTGTCTTGTTGTGTTTGGTTGGTTTCTGTCTTCTCAGTGTGTCTTGTGTTTGGTTGGTTTCTGTCTTCTCAGTGTGTCTTGTTGTGTTTGGATGGTTTCTGTCTTTTCAGTGTGTCTTGTGTTTGGTTGGTTTCTGTCTTTTCTTCCCAGTGTGTCTGTTATGTTTGGTTGGTTTCTGTCTTCTCAGTGTGTCTTGTTGTGTTTGGTTGGTTTCTGTCTTTTCAGTGTGTCTTGTTGTGTTTGGTTGGTTTCTGTCTTCTCAGTGTCTTGTTGTGTTTGGTTGGTTTCTGTCGTCTCAGTGTGTCTTGTGTTTGGTTGGTTTCTGTCTTTTCAGTGTGTCTTGTGTTTGGTTGGTTTCTGTCTTTTCTTCCAAGTGTGTCTTGTTGTGTTTGGTTGGTTTCTGTCTTCTCAGTGTGTCTTGTTGTGTTTGGTTGGTTTCTGTCTTTTCAGTGTGTCTTGTTGTGTTTGGTTGGTTTCTGTCTTCTCAGTGTGTCTTGTTGTGTTGGTTGGTTTCTGTCTTCTCAGTGTGTCTTGTTGTGTTTGGTTGGTTTCTGTCTTCTCAGTGTGTCTTGTTGTGTTTGGTTGTGTCATGTTGGTCTTTTCTGCTGGTGTATGTGTACCACTATGCTCAGCAAAGGTTGCCACTGATGAACGGAATATCTGGTAAGCTGGGTTTTCTTTCTTTGCTGTTGCCCACTGTTTTTTCTGTCTGTCCAGTTTCTCATATAGACATTGCTTCTCTCGATTTCTTCCTTCTTTCTGCATCTCTGCCTTTGTCTTCGTCTCTGTCTCTTCTTTTCTCTTCTAACACTCTTCTGCTCTCATCTCTTCTCTCCCTCTGATGCAAAACAATGCACAGTTATGGCACACGCCTTTCCTGTCTTTCCTGTCAGCGGAACTGTGAAGTGGTGCTGTGGACGTGTGAGCAAAGACAGTACGCCCGTCTTTGGTGTGAGGGAAGAAGACACACACTGTTGTCGAAGCCGGACATAACGAGTCATCCTCGCCCCAATCCAAAACAATGCACTTTACTGTGGTGCTTCAAGACAGCAGATGCACACAATGGATATGTATGGGGGAGAGGGGGGGGGGGGGGGGGGGGGGCTTTCAACTGTTGTCAGTTGTAACGGATTTCAACGTCCTCTTAGTTAGCGGACTGGGAAACCTTTTCTGTTTCTCCCTTCTGTTTTCTTGTCTGAAATTAAAATAAATTAACTTAACAGCACGCTAGCGGCAAAACAGACAAACAGACAAAAAGGCAGTTGAGAATGATGTGCGCTGAATATCGCCAGTTCACCTGATGCAGTAATGGTGTATCAGGGAGGCAGGGAGAATTCTGGCCTGCAATTTGTTTGGCGCGTGCAAGCGCACACGCACGCACACACGCACGCACGCACGCACACACACACACACACACACACACACACACACACACACACACACACACACACACACACACACACACACGGAGGTTAGATCATCCCAGTCGGCAAGCTAGCATGCAATTCTTTGATGGCGGCCACCAACAATAGGCAGCTGGACCTGATGACACACCGGGCGCTGAGCGTTGAAACTTGACAACAAAGTGAATGGATCTCACCTCACGCACCCAAAGGTTGCAGAGTCACAATGGTGTGGGCCACAGTGTTTTCTACTACTCGTGCCTCAGTGTTGTTTGGGCGACAAAGTGGTCTGGGCGTCAAACTGGTGTGGTGACGCTGGCCTCCAAACTGGTTCAGGCGTGCCAACGGGTGAAGGGGGTTGGGGGGGGGGGGGGGGGATGGGCCTTGCTGCGCATGCTGACCACCGCCTGCCCTCTTCCCGGGCACTCCACGGTGGAGCTGAAGACGTCGGTGTGCCAGACGTGGTTCTTGGCTTGCTGAGGACGGGTCTTCCTTTCACCACCCAATCTGACCATTCCTGAGGCACGTCTCCCTTACAGACGGATTGTCTCCCTTTGCACAGTACACTTCCCCGTACCTGGCCACACGCCACAATGAGGATGTTGCACTAAAACACTTTATAATCCATGTAGGCGTTTTGAGGCCACACGCCACAGGAGGATGTTGCACTAAAACACTTTATAATCCATGTAGGCGTTTTGAGGCCACAATGAGGATGTTGCACTAAAACACTGTATAATCCATGTAGGCGTTTTGAGGCCACACGCCACAGGAGGATGTTGCACTAAAACACTTTATAATCCATGTAGGCGTTTTGAGGCCACACGCCACAATGAGGATGTTGCACTAAAACACTGTATAATCCATGTAGGCGTTTTGAGGCCACACGCCACAGGAGGATGTTGCACTAAAACACTTTATAATCCATGTAGGCGTTTTGAGGCCACACGCCACAGGAGGATGTTGCACTAAAACACTTTATAATCCATGTAGGCGTTTTGAGGCCACAATGAGGATGTTGCACTAAAACACTGTATAATCCATGTAGGCGTTTTGAGACCACAATGAGGATGTTGCACTAAAACACTTTATAATCCATGTAGGCGTTTTGAGGCCACAATGAGGATGTTGCACTAAAACACTTTATAATCCATGTAGGCGTTTTGAGGCCACAATGAGGATGTTGCACTAAAACACTTTTATAATCCATGTAGGCGTTTTGAGGCCACAATGAGGATGTTGCCCTAAAACACTGTATAATCCATGTAGGCGTTTTGAGGCCACAATGAGGATGTTGCACTAAAACACTGTATAATCCATGTAGGCGTTTTGAGGCCACAATGAGGATGTTGCACTAAAACACTGTATAATCCATGTAGGCGGTTTGAGGCCACACGCAACAATGAGGATGTTGCACTAAAACACTTTATAATCCATGTAGGCGTTTTGAGGCCACAATGAGGATGTTGCACTAAAACACTTTATACTCCATGTAGGCGTTTTGAGGCCACAATGAGGATGTTGCACTAAAACACTTTATAATCCATGTAGGCGTTTTGAGGCCTACTGTAAGTTTTAGCAAGCATTTGATGTTGAACTGATAATTAACCAAAAGAACAGCTCTCCACCCATGACATCACATACAGTCTTCAAATACATGACCTTCCCCTTAGTTGACGTCACATTTCAGGCCTTTGCATTCACTCGTGACCATATCTTTGCACCCGCTCTATGCGCCCAAAACAGTCCCATTCCTTTGATTTTAATCTGTCTGCTTGGAGTCACCTAGCTTGATTACCATATGAAAGCTAAAAAAAAAATCAACTTTCAGACACAATAAAAATTCTCAAAACAATAAAACAATCTGATTGCGCCAGTATGTAAATACTTGATTCCTTAAGCAAGGCCTTGCCGAATTAATTTTTGGTGTGCAGCCTGTGGACGGGTTTTCCACCACCCAGTTTTGACCATTCTTGAGGTTTGTCTCCCTTTGTACGGTGTGCTTCCTCGTACCTATGTTACGCTTTCCTTTAAAAACGAACAACCAAAAAAAAAAAAACATAGCAGCGAATTGGATGCGTGACAGTACGTAGCTCTGCTATTCCCATTACAGACTTGGTGTGTGTGTGTGTGTGTGTGTGTGTGTGTGGGTGTGTGTGTGTGTGTGTGAGGAGAAGAGTGAGAGAGAGAGAGAGAGAGAGAGAGAGAGAGAGATTCCATGGAGGCTGAGGGCCGTTTTGAAAGGGTTCCAATGTTCCGTGTTTGTACCGGACAGCTGGCACTGTCAGTCGTCTGCCTGCCTTGATAACGGCGGCTTCTTTGAACAGATGGAATGGGGGCTGGTTTTATCATCGCCATCCGCCAGCCATACTCTCCTCACACACTGTCCCTGGGTCAGCATCGTCTGTAGTGGCTACACACACACACACACACACACACACATCACACACCCACACACACATACAGAGAGAGAGAAGAGAGAGAGTGTAGAGAGAGAGAGGGACGGGGAAAGGATATTGAGTGTGGGGGTGAAGGTGAAGTGAGGGAGGTGATAGGGGAGTTAGGTTGGATTCCCGCATAGTCCATTTCTGTGAGGAACGCATCTGATGGGTGTTCCTATCCCAAATACATGAGCTGGCAGTTGGGAGCTGATTTTTTTCCTCACGTACTTTCTTTCTTCTCCAGTACCAACTACATTCATTCCCATCTCTCCCTCTTCTCTGAAGGATGATTATATTGAAAATGTTTTGGAGATGGTCACAAAGCGATGCCATCAGTTAGTGTTTATTCTGTTGGCACAACAGCAAGGACAGAGGTACTGCGCCGTCAGACGAAAGGAGGTAAACAAATGACAAACAAACACGTCGGCTGTCCCTATTTAGACGAACGGTAAACAATTGCTAAACAAACACAGGCGTGTCGACTAGTTTAATCTTCAGACAGACAGATAACATAGACAATGAGAAGAAAGGACGAGCCTTTCACCAATCTCCAATCATCCCCCTCCAGGTCAGGAAGAGAAACAAGGCCATGGTTGTTGTGGACATGGAACTAGAACAGTAACGTTGCCAGTTGTGTGTTGTTGTTGCGGGTGAGTAGTCGACACAATGAGTAGCAGTTAGAGGGGGGGAAGGAAGAGGGTGACGAAGTGGTATGTATAAGAAGGGAACAGTGGTGACCAAACCGCCAAGGGTACATGGGTTTCAGACATCCACCTGACCGTCGTTTTGGTTTTGAAGGGAGGGGGGGCGAAAAAAAGAAATACCATTTAAGAGCAAATGAGAAACCAACAAACAAGTTTCTACCACCAAACCTGACTGACGTTTTCAAACAATGGCCGTCGTTTCCGTGAGGAGTTAAACATGCACGGAAAGAAGATTGAAGAAAAAAATGAACAGAGGAAGAGTTGATGGGGGAAGTGGAGGGAGGAGAAAGAATGGTGACATGACGGGGGGGGGGGGGGGGGGGGGGGGGGGGGGGGGGGGGGGGGGGGGGGGGGGGGGGGGGGGTTAGTGGGTGTGGTTATTTCTCCCTTGACAATTCCTCTCTGTATGTCTTTTGTCTCTTAATTTCATGTTGAGCAAATCATCAGTGAGAGGAGAGCACGCGCAGGCCAACGATTCCTCCATCATGAAACAACGACACTGTAAGGATTTATAGAAGAACAAAGGCGGAGGAAGAGGAGGGAGGGAAACAAATGGAATTAATAAGAAGGCGATAAAATTGAAGTGATTAAAGTCTGATCTGATTGCATTAAGGGGTGCACGGAAATTGGTTTCGAAATCAGGGTCAGTGGTATCACTTGTCCCAATCCACTTTGGTTCCCTGATTGGGACTCATCAGCGAAAGCTTGTTGGTGTTGGTTCAATGCTTGGTATCAAAGGGAGACGTGCTGCTGACAGATCTGTGGTGTTGTCACCACCATGGGCACAAACCCCGACCCCAGAGCCCCCGAACACAGTCAGCGATGGGCAGAAGAGGGCAAGGGGAAGAAAGTAGAAGAGGAAATGAAGTGTACAGAATGGATATCAGTGAGTAAAGAGTGATTCACTACTAGAGGAATGGTGGAAACCTGCGTTAGGGTCTTTAAGGCCACAAGGGGGTCAGAAAGGGCCAGCAGGTCCGAGTGGTCAGTCTGCTAGCGCTTGTCTTTATTCTCTTTTCTAATGGAAATGGCTGGCTTATAGCCGTCATGTGGTCTTTATGGTCGGCTTGCTGTGAATAACAGGACGTCATTCGTCTGGCTTATCTATCTTCGTTGTCTGTGTCTGTCTGTCTGTCCGTCTCTGTCTGTCTGTCTGTCGGTCCCGTTGTCTGTCTCTCTCTCCCCTCTCCTCCTCTATCTCTCTCTCTCCTTGTGGGGCGCTGCACTTACCCCCGTGTTTGTCGTATTTTGAAGTTCAAAATATTACTTTTTAAATTAAGAGTAGTATATGCGCCTATCCCGCCAGAGACCAAGTCTAAAACGTTTTCAATTCGCATTCTTGTTTACACAACGGGCTGCCTACCCGGGTAGAGCCTACTGAAGAGCTGCCCGCTGGCGCTTCATTTTGTGTTTCCCGTGTCATTTCGTCAAAATGTTCATTCAGTTTTAAAACTCTTTTTTTTTTTTTTTTTTTTTTTTTTTGCTGCCCCAACCCTGCGCCACCTCAGAGGCAGTGCACCCCACCGCTTTCCGACACCTCGTCCTAGCCACAGCCGGTCGGCCCCCGCGCAGCCCGGCACCGGCAATCCACAGGGAGAAGTCCGTGTCAAGTCGTCAAGAGGCAACCCAACGGAGGAGACACTTTCACTGCTGCCAAGTCACTTCGGTGGGGTTCAGTGGCGCCTGTTCTGATTAACATCGCAGGCAACCACCTACTAGCCCCTACTGACGACAATAATTTCTTAGTCGCGGAGCCCGGGGTGAGTGAGCTCTCCCCGGAGGGCGCCAACCCCGGCCGTCCACGACAGCCCCCTATGGACCCGCCCGATACCGGTGACCCCAAACGGAACAAACCAAGAACCCAGACGTGGAGAGGAATCGAAATTGGGTCACATGAGAGCAGGGCATTGAAGGGCCACAGAATTTGAGACATTTTTTTTTTTTATGCGATCAATGAGAATGAGGATGATTAAGTGGCTAAAGGATTTCTTTTTCGGTTGAGATACATGACAGGGGTACTCTACGCTTCTTTCATAAAATATCCCGGGGCAACCAGGCCCGGAAGATTTCAGGCACCTGCAGTGTTGGTCAGGAAATTTGAGCAACATCTCAGAAACGATCCATTTTAAATGGATGAAACTCGACTTGTGGTCCCCGTCTTCCAAATGAGTCCGCAGCAAACTCAAAATCGGGTAGGGCGGTCGGGGAGAAAAAAACCACATGTTTTGATCGGATTGAACCTCGACCTCCCAGCGGGAGCCCGCGCGCTAACACTTCGCCAACTAAATTTTTTTGTTCTTCTGCGGTGCATGCTATGTGTAACGTGTCATCCTACCAACGGCCAAATGGCCTTCTTTCCCCAAAATTGGGATGGGGGTTTTTACGTGTGTGAAGATGTTAGGTGCGTTCACCAGGGGAAACCCGGGTTTTCAGTTCATTCGTTGGATGTTTGGGAAAAGGTTAGAACCCCTGT
>CM065740.1:1275837-1315837 GCA_033310375.1 Conus canariensis
CGTCTGTAGTGGCTACACACACACACACACACACACACACACACACACACACACACACATACAGAGAGAGAGAGAGAGAGAGAGAGAGAGAGAGAGAGAGGGACGGGGAAAGGATATTGAGGTGGGGGGATGAGGTAGGAAGTGAGGGAGGTGATAGGGGAGTTAGTTAGGATTCCCCGCATAGTCCATTTCTGTGAGGAACGCCTCTGATGGGTGTTCCTATCCCAGTACTTGAAGGCTGGCAGTTGGGAGCTGATTTTTTTCCTCCACGTACTTTCTTTCTTCTCCAGTCCCACTACATTTCATCCCATCTCTCCCTCTTCTCTGAAGGATGATTATTGCAATGTTTTGGAGATGGTCACAAAGCGATGCCATCAGATAGTGTTTATTCTGTTGGCACAACAGCAAGGACAGAGGTACTGCGCCGTCAGACGAAGGAGGTAAACAAATGACAAAACCAAACACGTCGGCTGTCGCCCTATTTAGACGAACGGTAAACAAATTGCTAAACAAACACAGCGCGTGTCGACCTAGTTTAATCTTCAGACAAGACAGATAACATTCAAGACAAAAGAAAAGAAAGGACGAGCCGTCACCAATCTCAATCATCCCCCCTCCAGGTCAGGAAGAGAACAAGGCCATGTTGTTGTGTGACATGGAACTAGAACAGTATCAACGTTGCCAGTTGTTGTTGTTGTTGTTGCCAGTGATGTAGTCGACACAATGAGTAGCAGTTAGAGTGGGGAAGGAAGAGGGTGACGAAAATGGTATGTATACAGAAGGAGAACCAGTGTGACCACAAACCGCCAAGGGTACATGGGTTTCAGACATCCACCCTGACCCGTCGTTTTGGTTTTTGAAAGGGAGGTGGGGCGAAAAAAGAAATACCATTTAAGAGCAAATGAAGAAACCAACAAACAAGTTTCTCACCACCAAACCTGACTGACGTTTCAAACAATGGCCGTCGTTTGCCGTGAGGAGTTAAAGCATGCACGGAAAGAAGATTGAAGAAAAAAACTGAACAGAGGAAGAGATTGATGGGGGAAGTGGAGGGAAGGAGAAAGAATGGCTGACATGACGGGGGGGGGGGGGGGGGGGGGGGGGGGGGGGGGTGGGGTGGTGTGGTGTTGGTTATTCTCTCCCTTGACAATTTCCTCTCTGTATGTCTGTCTGTCTCTCTAATTTCATGTTGAGCAAATCATCAGTGAGAGGAGAGCACGCGCAGGCCAACGATTCCTCCATCATGAAAACAACGACACTGTAAGGATTTATAGAAGAACAAAGGGCGGGAAGAAGAGGAGGGAGGGAAACAAATGGAATTAATAAGAAGGCGATAAAATGAAGTGATTAAAGTCTGATCTGATTGCATAAGGGGTGCACGGAAATTGGTTTCGAAATCAGGGTCAGTGGTATCACTTGTCCCAATCCACTTTGGTTCCCTGATTGGGACTCATCAGCGAAAGCTTGTGGTGTTGGTTCAATGCTTGGTATCAAAGGGAGACGTGCTGCTGACAGATCTGTGGTGTTGTCACCACCATGGGCACAAACACGACACCCAGCAGCCCCCGAACACAGTCAGCGATGGGCAGAAGAGGGCAAGGGGAAGAAAGTAGAAGGAGGAAATGAAGTGTACAGAAATGGATATCAGTGAGTAAAGAGTGATCACTACTAGAGGAACTGGTGGAGCCTGCGTTAGAGGCTCCATCAAGGCCACAAGGGGGTCAGAAAGGGCCAGCAGGTCCGATGTGGTCAGCTCTGCTAGCGCTCTGTCTTCATTCTCTTTTCTAATGGAAACTGGCTGGCTTATAGCCGTCATGTGGTCTTCATGGTCGGCTTTGCTGTGAATAACAGGACGTCATTCCGTCTGGCTATCTATCTGTCTGTCTGTCTGTGTCTGTCTGTCTGTCCGTCTCTGTCTGTCTGTCTGTCGGTCTGTCTGTCTGTCTCTCTCTCTCTCTCTCTCTCTCTCTCTCTCTCTCTCTCTGTGCGCGCTGCACTTACCCCCGCTGATTGTCGTATTTTGAAGTTCAAAATATTACTTTTTATTAAGAGTACGTATATAGCGCCTATCCCAGACCAGAGACCAAGCTCTAAGCGCTTTTACAATTCGCATTCTTGTTTACACAACGGGCTGCCTACCTGGGTAGAGCCTACTGAAGAGCTGCCTGCTGGCGCTTCATTTAGTCGTTTCCCGTGTCATTCAGTCAAAATCGTTCATTCAGTTTAACAACTCTTTTTTTTTTTTTTTTTTTTTTTGCTGCCCCAACCCCTGCGCCACCTCAGAGGCAGTGCACCCACACCGCTCATTCCGACACCTCGTCCATAGCCACAGCCCGGTCGGCCCCGCCGCAGCCCCGGCACCGGCAATCCACAGGGAGCAGTCCGTGTCAAGTCGTCAAGAGGCAACCCACCGGAGGAGACACTGCACTGCTGCCAAGTCACTTCGGTGGTGTTCAGTGGCGCCTGTTCTGATCTAACATACGCAGGACACCACCTACTAAGCCCCCTACTGACGACAATAATTGCTTAGTCGCGGAGCCGGCGTGAGTGAGCTCTCCCCCGGAGGGCGCCACCACGGCCGTCCAACGACAGCCCCTATGGACCCGCCGATACCGGTGACCCCAACGGAACCAAACCAAGACCACAGACGTGGAGAGGACATCGAAATTGAGGTCACCATGAGAGCAGGGCATGAAGGGCCACAGAATTTGAGACATTTTTTTTTTTATGCTGATCAATGAGAATGAGGATGATTAAGATGATGCTACGGATTTCTTTTTCGGTCTGAGACTACATGACAGGGCTGTACTCTACGCTTCCTTTCATAATATATCCCGGCGTCAACCAGGCCCGAGAGATACAGGCACCTGCAGTGTTGGTCAGGAAATTTGAGCAACACTCTCAGAAACGCATCCATTAAGTGGATGAAACTCGACTTGTGGTCCCAGTCTTCCCAACTGAGTCCGCAGCAAACTCAACTCTGGGTAGGAGCCGGTCGGGGCAGAAAACCCACATGACTCTGATCGGATTCGAACCTACGACCTCCCAGCCGGGAGCCCGCGACGCTAACCACTTCGCCAACTCATTCTTTTGATTCTTCATGCAGAGTGCATGCTATGTGTAACGTGTCATCCATACCAACGGCCAAACTGGCCTTCTCTTCCGAAAGTTGGTGATGGGATTTTACGTGTGTGCAAGATGTTATGCGTGCGTTCACACACGGAACCTCGGTTTACAGTCTCATTCGTTGGACTGTTTGGGAAATGGAGTTAGAACCAGTGTTAACTCTGAGGGAAAATTCCCCCTGCACCGAAACGGCCCGACGGAGATTCGAACCCGCAACCCCAGGATCACCAAGATTACGAGTCCGGCGCTCTACCAACCGAGCTATTCTAGCCCCAACTTCCTTGCGCTTCTGGGGATGAGCTCATGTTGCATTCGCTTTCCTTACGCTTTAAAATTGGTATTTGTTTCGTTTTCTTACCCTCCTCCCCCCCCCCCCCCCCCCCCCTCAGTGCTTTCTCTTCCCCCCTGCCTGTCCCGCTCCCTCCTCTCACCCCCCCCCCCACACGTCTATCTCACTTCCCTCTCTCTCTCTCTCTCTCTCTCTCTCTCTCTCTCTTTTAGCTGTTCTGGCGGCGGTGTGACGACAGGTGAGACCATCCAGCGGAACAGCTGTTAGAAGACTTGTTTCCACAAATAGAATGGAAATGCCAGCAGTATGCACCTCCCCTCTACACCCCCCTCCCCTCTTCTTTCCCATGTCTGTCTGTCTGTCTGTCTGTGTGGGTCCCCCTCCAACCCTCCCTCTCTCTCTCTCTTCCTCCTCCTCCTCTCTCTCTCTCTCTCTCTCTGTGTCTCTCTCTCTCTCTCTCTCTCTCTCTCTCTCTCTCTCTCTCTCTCTCTCCAGCCTTCTTCAAGGTAAAGGGGGTGGAAGTGGTACACTCAGTCATCAGGTGTCTGTGTGGGGGGAAACGTAGCACTCGCCACGGTCCTTGTAGGTCTGGCCATTTCTTCCGCTTTGATAGTGCAGTGCTTGAAAGGTTTGGGTCTGTGCTTCCACGGAAAGTAACACCCGTTTCTGGTTCTTCTCTTTAGAGAATAGAACACTTCCCTTTCTACATCCCCTCCCCCCGACTCAGGTGTGTGTGTGTGTGTGTGTGTGTGTGTGTGTGTGTGTGTGTGTGTGTGTGTACGTGCGTGCGTGCGTGCGTGCTCTTGCTCGCGCACATATTCCTTTTGCATCCTGTCTTCCTTCTATATGTTTTCCCTTCATTTCTTCATTTTTGTTTTTTTCTTTTTTGTTTTTCCCAAATCCTTTCTCTTTTCCCCATCGTTTTTTTCCCGATCCGTTCTTTCTTTCTTCTCATCCTTTGTTTCTGTTCTTTTAAAAAATCGCTTCTCCTCATCTCCACCTCCCCCCTACCTTCCCCCCCCCTCCTATCCTTTATTTTTTTCCCAACCTGTCCTCCCCCGTCCCCTTCCCCCTTTCTTTCTCTCATTTTGTTTCACCCTTTTCTTCTTTCTTTCCTTTTTAAAAACAAAACAAAACAGCAAGCTCTTTCTCTTCCCCCTCTCCATTTTGTCTCCCACACACCACAACCATTTCTCTGATCACACTGTCATCCTTTTTCTCCATCCTTTCCTTTCTTTCCGCACCATTATTCTGTGTGTTCCACCCTTTCGTTCTTTTTCTCCATCCTTTCTTTCCGCACCATTATTCTGTGTGTTCCACCCTTTCGTTCTTTTTCTCCATCCTTTCTTTCCGCACCATTATTCTGTGTGTTCCACCCTTTCGTTCTTTTTCTCCATCCTTTCTTTCCGCACCATTATTCTGTGTGTTCCACCTTTTCGTTCTTTTTCTCCATCCTTTCCTTTCTTTCCGCACCATTATTCTGTGTGTTCCACCCTTTCGTTCTTTTTCTCCATCCTTTCTTTCCGCACCATTATTGTGTGTGTTCCACCTTTTCGTTCTTTTTCTCCATCCTTTCTTTCCGCACCATTATTCTGTGTGTTCCACCCTTTCGTTCTTTTTCTCCATCCTTTCTTTCCGCACCATTATTCTGTGTGTTCCACCCCTTCCGTTCTTTTTCCTCTCCATCCTTTCCTTTCTTTCCGCACCATTATTCTGTGTGTTTCACCTTTCCGTTCTTTTTCTCCATCCTTTCCTTTCTTTCCGCACCATTATTCTGTGTGTTCCACCCTTTCGTTCTTTTTCTCCATCCTTTCCTTTCTTTCCGCACCATTATTCTGTGTGTTCCACCTTTTCGTCCTTTTTTCTCCATCCTTTCTTTCCGCACCATTATTGTGTGTGTTCCACCCTTTCGTTCTTTTTCTCCATCCTTTCTTTCCGCACCATTATTCTGTGTGTTCCACCTTTTCGTTCTTTTTCTCCATCCTTTCTTTCCGCACCATTATTCTGTGTGTTCCACCTTTTCGTTCTTTTTCTCCATCCTTTCTTTCCGCACCATTATTCTGTGTGTTCCACCCTTTCGTTCTTTTTCTCCATCCTTTCCTTTCTTTCCGCACCATTATTCTGTGTGTTCCACCCTTCCGTTCTTTTTCTCCATCCTTTCTTTCCGCACCATTATTCTGTGTGTTCCACCCTTTCGTTCTTTTTCTCCATCCTTTCTTTCCGCACCATTATTCTGTGTGTTCCACCCTTTCGTTCTTTTTCTCCATCCTTTCTTTCCGCACCATTATTGTGTGTGTTCCACCTTTTCGTTCTTTTTCTCCATCCTTTCTTTCCGCACCATTATTCTGTGTGTTCCACCCTTTCGTTCTTTTTCTCTCCATCCTTTCCTTTCTTTCCGCACCATTATTCTGTGTGTTCCACCTTTCCGTTCTTTTTCTCCATCCTTTCTTTCCGCACCATTATTCTGTGTGTTCCACCTTCCGTTCTTTTTCTCCATCCTTTCCTTTCTTTCCGCACCATTATTCTGTGTGTTCCACCCTTTCGTTCTTTTTCTCCATCCTTTCTTTCCGCACCATTATTCTGTGTGTTCCACCCTTTCGTTCTTTTTCTCCATCCTTTCTTTCCGCACCATTATTCTGTGTGTTCCACCCTTCCGTTCTTTTTCTCCATCCTTTCCTTTCTTTCCGCACCATTATTCTGTGTGTTCCACCTTTTCGTTCTTTTTCTCTCCATCCTTTCCTTTCTTTCCGCACCATTATTCTGTGTGTTCCCCTTTTCGTTCTTTTTCTCTCCATCCTTTCCTTTCTTTCCGCCCCATTATTCTGTGTGTTCCACCCTTTCGTTCTTTTTCTCCATCCTTTCTTTCCGCACCATTATTCTGTGTGTTCCACCTTTCCTTCTTTTTCTCCATCCTTTCTTTCCGCACCATTATTCTGTGTGTTCCCCCTTTCGTCCTTTTTCTCCATTCTTTTCTTCTGTCCCTCCCCCCCCCCCTTTTTTTTTCCCCACATGTCTATCTTGAATATCTCTGTTCCTCCATTTGTTCCTTCCTTCTTTCTGTCTGCCCCACTCTGCCTGCTCCTGTGATGTAGATAGTGAACGACACAGTGAGGAGCTGCGTCACTTCAAACGTCACTCCGGGTCTGGGCTGAGCTTCACAGCATGATGCTAGGCACCGACTTGCCTTTCTTTCTTTCTGTCTTTCTTTCTTTTCTTTTTCTTTCGTTCTTTTTTTCTTCCTTCCTTTCTCTCCTTTTATTTCTTTCTTTTTTTTTCTTTTCTTCCTCGCTTACTTCCTTTATTTTCTTTCTTTCTTGCATTTTTTCTGTTCTTTCTTACTTTTCTTTCTTTCTTTCTTTCTCTGTTGTGTGTACAGAGTGAAAAAAAAAGACGTGGCGTTGCGCTTTGCAGAGCAGGAAATGATTGGTCCGTCTCCTTGGTCACCGTCTGATGGCAGAGAGTGCATTGGATTAAGGGGGGGGGGGGGGGGGGGAGAGGGTGTGTGTGGTGAAGGAAAGAACAGAGAGGGAGAAGGAGAGGGGAGAGAGAGAGGGAGGGAGAGGGAGAGAGAGAGAGAGAGGGGGGGGGGAAGAAATAAGTGACAGGTGGGGGTGGATGGGGCTAGGCTGTGGGGAGGGGGGGGGGGGGGGGGGGACGGGAGAGGATTCAATTTCAACTTTTTTTCCTTGTTGTTGATGTGACTGTTCTTTGCTGATGTTGGTTTTGTTTTTATGCATGTTGTTGTTGTTGTTGTTGCCTCTTTTTCTTCTCCCCTACCCTTCCCACTTCTCTCCCTCTCTGTATCTCACTCTTTTTCCGCCTCAACCCTGTCCCTTCCTCTTTCCCATCCGTGTGTGTGTGTGTGTGTGTGTGTGTGTGTGTGTGTGTGTGTGTGTGTGTGTGTAACTCTCTGTCTCTGTCTGTCTGTCTGTCTGTCTCTTCAGAACAACAGTGTCCATACTATCCAGCTGCCGCCAGTTTTCTTTGGCACCCATGTTCCGTGTGCCGAGTTAGTTCTCGGGGTTTGTTTTTTTTTTTTTTGTATTTGTGCAAAGACAGAGCGCAGTTGAAGAAACGGGCCGTGTTGCCCTTGACAACCGTGCTCAGTTTACCTGCCGCCACAGACAGCACAGACTGCCTGACCTCTTTGTAGCCTATCGATTGGGTCTCCGCAACCACCCAACCACCACCACTATCCCCCTTTGGCCTCCTCCTCTGCCTGTCCGTTTGCCTCGGCCCCCCCTCCCCTTTTCCACACTACGTAATGCTCTTCATTTCACCTGCTGCAGTTACTTCTTGGCAGGGGGAAAAAAGAGGTTAGGGATGCAAGTTTTCTTTCTACTGATGCATGGGTAAACCATTGACTTCCGGGAATAGGCCGGAGGACGTCCGGGAAAGACCGGAGGACACTGGGAAAGACCAGAACCAAGGGCTCTGTGGGCTGGCTCCCCACTTTGCCTTCAACATGTGGCTACTAAGTACAAAAGGAAAAGATGCTCCCAGGATTCACCGAAAGGGGGAGAGAATGATGAATCATCGGTGCTCAACCAATCACGACTGCAAATCCCAAACGGACTATAAACATGGACCAAATGGAATATCCATGTGTCTGTGGAAAGCGTTTCGCTACCACCCGTGGCATGAAGATCCACAGAACAAAGATGGGATGTGTGAAGACTCATCTGAATGAGCAGCAGCGCACTGCATCAGCAGGTAAGACGTCGGAAGACCAAGGCCAGGATGTAAGCCACAGTGCCAAGGACATCCACGCTGTTGGTTCGGATGAGGAATTTGCACCTGTAGGCCCTCGATGCCAGGCGCCTGAAACTCAACCTGCCACGAGCGAACGAAACTGAAGATTGGGAGAAACTGGATGCAAAAATCGTCCAAAGACTCGATGCACTAATAGGGAAAAGCACCCTGGAACACAAACTAGCCACATATGGGGACATTGTGTATGCCACATGTAGAGACGCCTATGGAGCAAAACTACCCAAAGAGAAAACACCTCCAAAGAAATCCAGACGCCGAGAAGAGATGGACAAGATCAGGGTCCAAAAGAAAAACCTCAAGAAGAAAATGAAGACCGCACTGCCAGCTGAAAAACAAGGCTTGGAAAAAACTCTCGAAAGACCTGAAAACAAAACACAGCGCCCTCAGCAAAGCGGAATCTGCGAGGAAGAGGAAGAGCAAAAAGAAGAAGACACAAGAGCGCTTCTTCAGAGACCCCTTCCAGTTTGCCAGAACACTGTTTGAGCAGCCAAAATCTGGGACCCTAAGTGTGGACAAAGGAGTTCTTGAGCAGCATCTGAGGAAAACATACTCTGACTCACAGAGCAAAGCACCACTCGACATTCAAGGTCTGATGTGGCCAACCAACCCTGAGGAACAGTTCAATGACAAGCCTCCAGCGTTGGCGGAAATCAAGAAGGTGGTCGACAAAGCCAGAGCCAAATCATCACCAGGGCCAAACGGAATACCTTACCAGCTGTACAAGAAATGTCCCAAGGTGCTGGAGTGGCTCCACAGGGTGCTGCGATCAGCTTGGAGAAACCAGAAGATCAGCGGCCAGTGGATGACGGCAGATGGTGTGTACATCCCCAAAGAGCAAAACTCAAGTGACATCAGCCGGTTCAGGCCAATATCACTACTGAACGTCGAAGGGAAAATCTTCTTCTCTGTCATGGCAGCAAGGCTGACCAAGTACCTCATGGAAAACAAGTACCTGGATGTGTCAGTCCAGAAAGGTGGCATCCCAGAAGTGGCTGGCTGTGTAGAACACGCCACAATGATCTGGGACGCAATCCAAAGAGCAAAAACAGAAAAGAGAGACCTGGACGTAGGGTGGCTTGATCTGGCAAACGCATATGGATCTGTACCCCATGAGATGTGCCAAAAAACATCCGCGACATGCTCAAGAAGTACTTCAGTGGCTTCTCAATGCGGTTCTCTACCAAGGAGTACACAACAGATTGGATCAACATGGAAGTGGGCATTGCAGTGGGCTGTGCAATTTCCCCAGTACTGTTCGTGTTGGCAATGGAAGTCATCTTGAAAGCAGCAACAAGTAACGCAAGACAAACAGACCTTGGCGATGGATACAAGATGCCCCCCCCCCCCCCTTCAAGGTCTTCATGGATGACACTACAGTGATTTCATCCAGAGAAGACGAGACACGTCATGTGCTGGAGAGGCTGGACGACATAGTTGCCTCATCCAGAATGAAGTTCAAGCCAAAGAAATCACGGAGTCTCTCACTGAGGAAAGGAAAAGTGGCCGAATCTGTAGTCTTCAGTGTTGCCAACCAGGCCATTCCTACAGTCACAGAAGAGCCAGTCAAGAGCCTTGGAAGATGGTATGATGATACGCTGAAAGACAAACAAAGAGCAAAAGGAACCAAACAGATGTCGGAAGAAGGCTTGGAGACCATTGACCAGTGTGGGCTCCCTGGCAAATACAAGGTCTGTGTCTGCAGTTCATGCTGGTACCAAATCTCCTATGGCCTCTGATGATATACGACATCTGCACCAGCATAGTGGAGGCAATGGAAGCCCAAATCAACAAGTTCACAAGGAAATGGCTTGGTGTCCCACCCTGTCTCACTGACACAGCGCTGTACTGTCGCCAAGCAAAGCTGAAACTACCACTGAAATCCATCCTGGAGGAATACAAAGCAGGGAAGATCAGACTTCAAAGCTTGTTGGAGGACTCAGGAGACAAGGTGGTAGAAGCAATCAAGCCCCAGCTGAAGACAGGCAGAAAATGGAAAGTTCAAGAGGCGATGGATTCTGCAAAAGAAAGTCTCAAGATCAGAGAAATAACAGGACACACACAGACCAACAGACAAGGACTGGGGGTGACCAAAACTCAATGGTGGTCAAAGGCCAAAGGAAAAGCCAAAAGAGACATGACGATTCAGGGGATGAGGAAAGAAGAAGACCAAAAAAGACTCCAAAAAGCAGTCCAGCAGAGCCAGCAAGGGTAATGGACAACGTGGGAGAATGCACTCCAAAGAAGTCTCACTTGGAATGACATTTGGCACATGGCCCCTCTCAGGATCAGCTTCATTTTCAGATCTGCATATGACCTTCTGCCCTAAAAATGCAAACCTGGTGAAGTGGGGGAAAAACAGACGATCCTGCATGCCCCCTCTGCCATGAAAAACAAACAGTGGAGCATGTCCTAAGCTCATGTAAAGTAGCCCTGGCTCAAGGAAGGTACACATGGAGGCACAACCAAGTGCTGAAAGAGATTGTACAAGTAGTCTGGGCTAGTACCAACACCACAAAAGGGAAAATCAGGACTCCTAAAGCACCCGCAACATTCTTCACGGCAGGAGGCAGCAAATCATGGCCAAGAACAACAGTGCCACTCGGAACATGCAGGCAGAGTCTGCTGGACGGGGCAGATGACTGGGATGCACTGCAGACCTCCCAGAATGGAAGAGTCACCCAGAGATCATCAGCAAGAGTGGCATGAGACCAGACATAGTAGTCCACTCTGTCAGCCAAACAGCTGATCATGATCGAGCTCACGGTGCCATATGAGAACAGAAAATGGAGGCAGCTCAAATCTACAAGACTGAAAAGTATGCTGATCTGGCAAACAGCCTGAGGAGAGAAGGCTATCAGGTCAAAGTCCTCACTGCAGAAATTGGAACTAGGGGGTTTGTAGGAACATCTGCATACAGCCTCATGAAACAGCTCTCAGTTGCAGGGAGGGAAAAAACCAGAGCCCTGAAAGCAATGGCAGAAGCGGCAGAGAGGTGTTCAAGTTGGATCTGGTCAAGGAGGAACAAAAGTGAACTTCATAAGGCTTAACTTTCCTACAAATATCAGGTGCCCCAGTGGCTCAGTGGTTAGAGTGCGAGTCATTAAGTGGAAAATGAGCATGTCCAGAGGGTCATGGGTTCGAATCCCAGACATGGCTCGTCCCAAGATGGGAAAAAAAGGGGCAGCAGAGGGACATCCGGAGTCATGAACCGGGTGTGGCCCCCCCCCCCCCCCCCCCCTAGAGTGTCAGGAGATAAGGGCCGAAACACTTGCTTGAAGGGGGCTTCTCTTCTGAGGACTCTCTGCTGCCACGCTCTCCACGAGTTTCTTTCTACCAAGGACAACTGAGTCAATGTTGGTGTGAACGCCGGGTGTCGTATATAATACTGTCGCTCATAAAATCGTGTCGCAGCGACAGTATTTCCCGGGAAATACAGCAACTGGTTCATGAAAAATTATCGCTGAGCGACTTGATTTAATAAAAATTGGTTGCGCGACAGGATTTCACGTGAAATGTCCATAAAATCGTGTCGTTGCCTAAAAATAAAATCATGTCGCAGCGACAGCATTTCATATAAAAAAAAAATGCTGCCGTAGAAAAGTTGTCGCTCTGAGACAGCATTTCCCGTAAAAAAATAAAAAAAAAAACGACGTCGAAGACATGTTCGGTCTCTGCCCCAACTTTACCCCCACCTCACTCTCTCATGGTTTTACGTATCATTTGCCCCATTGTCTTTCTGTCTATGATTTTATTTGTGTCTGCTTGACTGTCGGTCTATTTTTCTGTCTCTCTTTGTTTTTCTTGCTCATTCTCTCTATGTATCGCCCTCCCTCTATCTGTTTGACTCTCTTTAGTTTCACTCTGTCCATCAAACTGTCTGTCAGTTGGTCTCTGCCTCCCCCCCCCTCTCTCTCTCTCTCTCTCTCTCTCTCTCTGTGGACGTGCAAGCATGTGTGAGTGTATGTGGAGAGAGCGCGACGGTGTGTGTGTGTGTGTGTGTGTGTGTGTGTGTGTGTGTGTGTGTGTGTGTGCGTGCGTGCGTGCGTGCGTGCGTGCGTGCGTGCGTGTGTGTGTGTGTGGACCCTGAAGCAACTGCATGCAAGCTCAAATATATTTGTGATTCATTTATCCATAATCACGCAATGTCTCTCTCTCTCTCTCTCTCTCTCTCTCTCTCTCTCTCTCCCTCCCTCCCTCTCTCTCTCTTATTCTCTCTCTCTCCCTCCCTCTCTTATTCTCTCTCTGTCCCCCTCCCTCTCTCTCTCATATTCTCTCTCTCTCTCTCTCTCTCTCTCTCTCCTCTCTCTCTCTCTCTTTCTCTTTCCTCGGATACCCCCGTGTTAGCTATGACTTTACATACCCCACCCACTCTGAACATCTTCTCGTGGGACGATACTCTTTCCCCTAGACAATTAAATAGAACCCTTAAGACTTCTCCCCACAAACTCTGCAAGTTACACAATAATCTCTTTGTAGAAGTGTATGTGCGTGTTTGAGTTTGTTGTGTATGCCCGCGCATGCGCGTTTACGTGTTCCACGTGTGTGTGTGTGTGTGTGTGTGTGTGTGTGTGTGTGTGTGTGTGTGTGTGTGTGAGAGAGAGAGAGAGAGAGAGAGAGAGAGTACGCACTCACGCATGTACACACGCATGCGTGGGCACACACGCACACAAACTCACACACATACATTTCCTCACTCATGCACTCCCTTACAGTACAGGAGGGACACAAACCGTTGAAGGAGGTATGATAGGTCAGAGATGGATGGGGCAGAGAGGAGGTCAAAGCCGAGGGAACAAATCATATAATTATCCCCATAATATTACATAATAGGGTGACAGGGCTTTGTGAATGTCAATATGGATAGTCATGGGAAGACATATGGATAGTCATGGGAAGACAACGAGAGACACGAAATCGTATAATAGCCGCACTCCTATATTATGGATATCCTAATTCATTATATGCTACACCCAACTCTTAAAACTCCTTTCCTCCTACCTCAGATGTCTCCGAAATTCTGATTTGGATCTTATTTTAAAGAAGAAACAAAAAAGAAAATGATGTGTAGTAGTCCCATGGCATTATAGCATACTTATTACAAGTTGCAGCTTTTGGACTGCTCATCATTAATAGGCCTAAATAGTGTACGACGAACAAAGAGAAATAATTATGACAGTGATATTTGAGAAATTTGCGTATTAGCTATTTAACCACTTCGACCGTATTGGACTATGTGACCTTTTTACTTCTTAACTTCGCGGCATCACAAAACGAACACATGTCTTTGATCTTGGTCAAAAGGAACTTCATCTTTTGAAAATTTCGGTTCTGTCTTCTACCGCAAGACTTCAGAGGTTCAAGATTCAGCTTTGTCGGCAGTGTGTGTGTGTGTGTGTGTGTGTGTGTGTGTGCGCGCGCGCGCGCGCGCGCGCGCGCGCGCGTGTGTGTGTATGTGTGTGCGTGCGCGCGCGCGCGCGTGCGCGTATGTGGCATCCACTTGTTTAGAAGAAACATATCCAAATATTCACTGTGCTTTGAGTGTTTCTTTTTGTTTTCGAGCATTCATTCGTTTGTCTTTTTTAAAAGAAGCCATCCCAAACAAAAGATAATTTATAGAAATGTGTTATGTTTCACATTTTGAACATGATTATATTTAGGCCTTAGGTACCTTAAAACGAGCGTAATGAAAGAAAACCCATTTTGAACGTTACGTTCTGCATTTTTTCTGTGTTGTTTATTTCATTAAACTAGAAAAGAAATGGATGATCCATTCAACCAAATACTATGTTAATAAATTTCAGATCACGGCTTCCTTGGAGCTTTGAATGCCTTAAAAGGACTGCAGCAAACCAAAGCCAAATGATGACTGAAGCTCTGCATTATGGCCACTGATAACTTTTGGGTTACTTGTGACTAAAATGGGTTACTTTGAGTCGTTTGTAAATTCATGGTTTTAAGTGCCCTAAATGCACTGCAATTAAAGCAAGACAACTGAAACTATCTGTTCTGCGATTTGGCTTGTATTAGCTTTTAGACTCTGTTATGTTTGTGTTTCTGTTCTGATAATTAAGGATAATCATTTACTCTTTATGTTTAGTTTATGAATGTGTTGAGAACTTAGGTGCCTTTAAATGGATTATCGAGCAAGCTCACACATCTTATATGGCCAACAGACAAACAATATTGGTTTGCGTTTATGAATAATGCGTGTCGATTAATATAGGCCCGTGGCCCAATATTTACCACTCCCTGGTCCATTTAACCCGAAATGATGTCTAAAGTGGGCTTCCTTTTCATTAAGAATTTTATGATTTATTATATAGAACTTTCTGAAATAAAGATAGCCATTTGATAGCTGTACTATATGAAGCTCTTATGGTAAGCTTTACAAATAATTAACTTTGAGTGAAGTAAAATTAGTGAAGGAGGTAGGGCTGCATTTCTTACGGGTTCTAACTTACCCAATATTCCCCAACTTTCGTTGTGCTGAATGTCCTAGGCCTACGATATTGATAAAAAACAACAACATCACATTTCACAGCACACACACACACACACACACACACACACACACACACACACACACACACACACACACACACGTTCACAAACGCGCGCGCACACACACACACACACCACATGGAAATTTGACTTTCGTCAAAAACACTTATGATAAAAAAAAATCACTTGCGACAATTTTTTATTCCATGGCAGGCTACATTATTTTCTGTGATATTTTGACGCTCAACCGCGGCGACGTTTTTTCATTTTGCAGAAAAAATCGTCGCTGTGAAATACTAACGCTGCGACCGTATTTCACAGGAAATGTTAACTCTAGCAGTAAGATTTCACGTGAAAATGTGTCGCAAGCGACAGCATTCACTGACTACAATATTTCACAGTGTCCTGTCGCAAAAAAAACTGTCGCAAAATTTCGAGCGACAGTACTTTATGGACAGCTACAATATTTATAGGACATTTTTCATGAAAAGTTGTCGTGCGACAATTTTTTCCAGAAAATATTGTCGCTGCAACAATATTTCACGCGAAATGCTATCGCTGCGATACGATTTCACGGCGACAGTATTATATACGACACCGGCATGGAAATAAGCCTCGTGAAATTGCTCAGCGCGCAACCCCATGTCTCTCTCTCTCTCTCCCTCTACCTCTCTGTCTCTCAGTCTGTCTGTGTCTGTACCTCTCTCTCTCTCTCTCTCTCTCTCGCTCTCTCTCTCTCTCTCTCTTTGTCTGTCTGTCTCTCCCCCCCCCCCCCCCCCCCCCCCCCCCCCCGCTCTCTCTCTCTGTCCATCCCCTCCACAGACTCCAAAATAACATGTCACCTAATCATGGACGACCGTATCTGAACCGTAATTGAATTTATACTTTTTAGGAATGAGGACGGAATACACAGTGCACGCACAATATTAACTTGAGACACTTATAGCATCCATACACGCGCGCGCACACACACACACACACACACACACACACACACACACACACACACACACACACACACACACACTACGTGTGAAGTTCTTACTTGACGCAATCTTTGTTGTTGTTGTTGTTCTTCTCTTTCACCCGCCTCTACACAGATACTTCTTTACGGTCGCGCTGTAATATTACGGTCTTGTGGACATTTTGCACAAGTTAACGTCTGCCCTCATCTCGTTGTCTTGATTTATGCCTGTTCCCTTTTCAGTGGTGACAATGTCATAACCACGTGTCTCACAACTTAGAACTGGAGCGCGTACGGTAATAACATATGTCGTGATCTTCGTACTGATCAGGAGACTGGACATTGGAAACAGCATCTTTTCTTTCCCATTTTTTTTTTTATTCTTCTCCTCCTTCTTCTTCCGCTGCCTCTCTCGACAGAAAAGAAACTATGAACTCGAGGCATAATTTCCAAGCTTGTGAATATACAACTTTACTCCATAAGAAAACCACCTAGCAGAAGAGACTGGACATTTTCAATACCATATGACCAGGTGGAATCCTGGACACCCTGTGGATTGATCTTGTGTCCGACAGAGGATATTGACAGATGCCAACAGATCTCGTGTCAGCTGCCATGATTCTGCAGAAGGCGCCTTCACTGGTTGGAAGCAGGTGTGGAGGCTTCTCTTGAGAGGCGGACCAAAGCCGTTCAGTGGACAGCGACAGAGAGACAGGCTGCCCACGATAAGACCTGCAGACCCAGCTTTTTGAAGGATTGTAAAAGGAATTCAAGTAAATCCGCCAGATAATATGGACAAACAAGTTAAGGGCAAAACGACGCGTTTTGACCCCTTAGGTCATCTTCAGGCAAGATCCAGGACAACATCCAGGACAATGAAAACGAAGTACGAACAATCTCTTATCTTCTGGAATTCGGCGCAGGATGGGCGTTGAAAGCATACGCCGAATTCGAGAACGTAAGTGATTGCTTGTTCTTCCGTCTTATTTGTCCTGAATTTTGTTTATCTTGCCTGAAGAAGACGAAAGAGGTAGAAACGCGTCGTATTTTGTTTTATAATTTGTTTGTCCCTGTTATCTGGCGGATTTATTATAATTCCTTTTAAGATTTGTTTCACTTTCCACCAGCGGTCATCTCACTTTTACATTAACTTTTAAAGGATGCCGACAGGCCAGAGAAAGAGAGGGCGGTCCAGTCAGAGCTGGTGACAGACTTTGTGGAGGGAACCCTGAATGGTCAACGGAGGCTGGTCTGACCCAGTAAAAGTGGCTGAGGATGGAGCACGGTGAAGTGCATTGATGCCTCACGTCTCACTCACGCGGGGGCAACAAAGTCTGTGTGCAAGGCATAATTTAATATAAGAATTTCGAGAAATACCATGCGATACAGTCTTACATTAACGCTTTTTATTTGGGAGACTGAGCAGCAATCTGCCATCGCAAATATTCCTTCTTCCCGACCCATGCATGGATAACATTGACAGCAAAACAAATGTAGTTTACTTTGGGCCGTGTTGTCTGGGACACTAATCTAGCTACTCTGCAGAATACAAGCTCTGGAAAACATTTCATGAAGCATCTACTCAAACACTTTATCTGAAACATAACTTCATAATTCAGTTAACAACATTAGACACAATGTGCTAACCTTTTTCGACGGGGCCTTATCAATCTTTGTGAATATATCATCTGAAATACGCTTCGCCAAGAACACACCGTCTCCACCCTCTTCCCCCTTCCATCCCGCTCTCCTTCCTTTCTTCTTGTATCTCTCCCTGTCTATCTTTCGTATCTCTGTCTGCTGCGCTCTTCCTGTACATAATCATCCGAGACAGCCTCTCTCTGCTATAATTATGTTTGCTGCTCTTTGTACTGGGGAATCACAGATCAATCAACCAATCAGTCTGCTTCGGAGAAGTGGTTAGTAGAGCACGCTATGTAGCCCAGTATTCTGCTAGGGAAAGCATTTTAGGACGATTGTTTGAAAGTGACATTGGGCGAGTTTTGCGGATGTAACCATTATTAAGAGGAACTTGCTATGTGGTAACTTTTTATTTACATAAACAGTCCTATGTGTGATCCGTTTGTATTTGTGCATATAATAGCTGTTCATTGAATCAGGAGAAACATGATTTCCATATCCGTTTTGCGGCCAGTTTGAGGAGATACGTGACTTTTCGCCCTTCGTTTTCATTGTCTTGAATATTGTTCGCCGTGCCTGAAGAAGACCTAGGAGGTCGAAACGCGTAGTGTTTGTTTTGCAGTTTGTTTAGTCTTTCATTTGGTGGCAGATTGGTTCTGTCTCTGTCTCTGTCTCTGTCTGTCTGTCTGTCTGTCTGTCTGTCTGTCTCTCTCTCTCTCTCTCTCTCTCTCTCTCTCTCTCTCTCTCTCTCTCTTGTTTAATTTTCCGCATGCAGTCACCACCCACCCCCTTATCCACTCTTTCTGAAATGATGATTTGAGTGTTAGTCTTTCAGAGGAGACCATAAACCGAGGTCCTCCGTGCAGCATACGCTTTGCACATGTCAACTAAACCATAGCAAGGAGGAAAATGTCCCTGTCAAAATTGTGTGGGGGAAAACAACAAACAACAACAACAACAAAAAAAAACAAACAAACGGGCAGAAGTTTGTTTGTACGCTTTCCTGAGAAAGGGCGGGCTGAATTTGACTCAGAAATAACTCCCAGCACCACACATCACAATACAAAACGATTCAGGACTAGCTCACTCAAGGTGAGTCAAAGCAAGGCAAGGCAAAATACGGCAAGGTAAGGCCAGGAAAGGCACAGCAAGGAAAGGCAAGACAAGGCAAGACAAAATGAGGCAAAATAACGCCAGGAAAGACGGCAAGGAAAAGCAAGGCAAGGCAAGGCAAAATGAGGCAAAATAACGCCAGGAAAGACGGCAAGGAAAAGCAAGGCAAGGCAAGGCAAAATGAGGCAAAATAACGCCAGGAAAGATAGCAAGGAAAAGCAAGGCAAGGCAAGGCAAAATGAGGCAAAATAACGCCAGGAAAGACGGCGAGGAAAAGCAAGGCAAGGCAAGGCAAAATGAGGCAAAATAACGCCAGGAAAGACAGCAAGGAAAAGCAAGGGAAGGCAAGGCAAAATGAGGCAAAATAACGGCAGGAAAGACGGCAAGGAAAAGCAAGGGAAGGCAAGGCAAAATGAGGCAAAATAACGCCAGGAAAGACGGCAAGGAAAAGAAAGGCAAGGGAAGGCAAAATAACGGCAGGAAGGACGGCAAGGAAAAGCAAGGCAAGGCAAGGCAAAATGAGGCAAAATAACGCCAGGAAAGACAGCAAGGAAAAGCAAGGCAAGGCAAGGCAAGGCAAAATGAGGCAAAATAACGCCAGGAAAGACAGCAAGGAAAAGCAAGGCAAGGCAAGGCAAAATGAGACAAAATAACGCCTGGAAAGACAGCAAGGAAAAGCAAGACAAGGCAAGGCAAAATGAGGCAAAATAACGCCAGGAAAGACAGCAAGGAAAAGCAAGACAAGGCAAGGCAAAAAGCAAGGCAAGGCAAGGCAAAATGAGACAAAATAACGCCTGGAAAGACAGCAAGGAAAAGCAAGACAAGGCAAGGCAAAATGAGGCAAAATAACGCCAGGAAAGACAGCAAGGAAAAGCAAGACAAGGCAAGGCAAAATGAGACAAAATAACGCCAGGAAAGACAGCAAGGAAAGGCAAGGCAAGGCAAGGCAAAATGAGGCAAAATAACGCCAGGAAAGGCACAGGAAAGAAAGGCAAGGCAAAGCAAAATTAGGCAAGGTAAAGCCAGGAAAGGCACAGCAAGGAAAGGCAAGACAAGGCAATGCAAAATTCGGCAAAGAACGCCAGAAAAGACACGGCAAGGAAAGGCAAGGCAAAAATAGGCAAAATAACGCCAGGAAAGGCACAGCAAGGCAAGGCAAAATTAGGCAAAATAACGCCAGGAAAGGCACAGTAAGGCAAGGCAAGGCAAAATTAGGCAAGTTAAGGCCAGGCAAGGCGCAGTAAGGCAAGGCAAGGCAAAATTAGGCAAGTTAAGGCCAGGCAAGGCGCAGCAAAGAAAGCAAGGCAAGGTAAGGCAAGGCAAAGCAGTAGAGCTCCTTAGATCTGATACTGAATTGAAAAACTAAAGGTCGAGAAACGGCGGTCTGTCTGTCCCTCTCTCCATTCAGCCCGTTTCACGTTCAACAGTGTCGTCCCAGTCAGATCACAGACACGCTCAGCACGGGTCATTGGCCACTTCTTCAGCCACAGTAGTGGCTTTGGCCAAGTGGGGGAATTGTGTGGAACTGTGTGGAGTGTTCTTGAGGAGAGTGATGAAGGCCTAAGTACAGGAGGGGGGGTTGGGGGTGGGTGGGAGGGGAGACGTACGGTCTACCACTGGTGCTGGCTGGTCACGGGGTCACTGACACTGGCCACAGCACTTTTCACATGGCGGCAGTTCAGGATCTAAGGGCAGTGACCGTCCTGAAGAAGAGTGTGTGGCTCGTGTGTGTGTGTGTGTGTGTGCTGAAGTGGAGAAGGGGTAGGGTGGGGTGTAGTAGTGATGGATAGATTCCCTCCCGTGAGGTGCCTGACGTCGTCTGTCCTATAGTCTTAACACATTGACCAGGCAGTACAGTGTACAGTAGTGTTGGAAATGTGCCCCCCCCCCCCACTCCCATACACCCATCCCCCGGAGATGCCTGTTGTTGTCTGTCCTATTATCTTTACATGTTGTCCTGGTGGTGTACAGATGGGTGTGGATAGATGATGGGATGAATTGTCGCCCTTTATTTTTGTTTTGTTTTGTTTTGAGATCGGAATAGAGACGGACTTTTGCCAAATTCTCGCATAGTTTTGGGGGAAAACCGTAGGTTGACTTCTTTTAATCGGTTTACTTAAGTTGTAATAAAGGCGACCAACCAACGGAACGATGGATGATGGTGGATCGTTCAACAACTGAGAAAAGATAACATGACCGAAGCCTTGACTTTAGAATTCAGTGAATGTCTTTGTCCACCTTTGATGAAAAGCTTCAGGACTAACTTGAGCTGGGATGTTGTCGTCAGTATCACCTGCCTGTTCCATTGCACAGTTGACCAGCTCACAATTCCTGATTGGAGCTTCAGAGGTCGCATAGGCTATGAACAGAAAAAAAAATGGTGATTTCTGAAAGACCCAACAAGGTTTTTTTTTGTGTGTGTTTTTTTTTCAAGTTTTCCAACAGAACTAAGATTTCGTGTCGCATAATGATGCAGCTAGCTCCCCTGATTAACGGCTGCCCCATCCTGTCCCATTTACCTGTTAGCTACACCCCCCCCCCCCTCCTCCTGCAACCACTACTTCACACTGCCACGATGTGTGTCGATGGTTGGAGATGTGGTGATGACAGGCCTGTGCTGACGGAGATTCAGTGGGAGGGGATTGTCGTCAGTGTAACGAAAGCGTTCAGTCCTTGCACTTGACAGTGTGGCCATGCCTGGTTGCAAACTGCCCCATGTCTGTACATACAACACTGATGTGGATGGAAATCTGTGGATCTCTTTGCCTCTCTATGTCTCACTGTCTGTCTGTCAGTGTCACTCACTCCCACCCCTCTCACACTCTGACTTAGTCTGTTTTAAATCTGTCTATTTTGATCGATCCTTTAGTCATAGTATAGAACTAGAGATTTAATCCATGTGAGTTTATGTAGCCATAGATATGAGAGAGAGAGGGGGGGGGGGAGAGAGAGAGAGAGAGAGAGAGAGAGAGAGAGAGATGTGGCAAAGCTAAATCAACATTTTTTTTATGAACATGCCTGTTACCTTTTTTAATGTAACCCACCAGCTAGAAACACACACACACACACACACACACACACACACACACACACACACACACACACACACACACACACAACACCTGTCACTTTCTCCCCAAAGTACCGAGGCGTGACAGTTGACTACAACTTTCAGCTCATTATTGGTCAAGAGCTCATCATCAACTGGCCATACTGTCCCCACTGATCTGGTGAAAGAGTTAGTAGAGTGGGAGAGAATCTGTATTAAGGGAGGTAGTGGGGGGGGGGGGGGGGTGGGGGGGGGGGAGTCGGAACCCCACATGTAAGCTGAAATGGGACATGCAGAGGAAGTGGGAAAAGAAACAGGTTGTGTGATCGTTGGAAGACAATAACTGATCAACTCAGCAGATGAAGTGTGAAAACAAACAGGTTGTGTGATCGTTGGAAGACAATAACTGATCAACTCAGCGGATGAAGTGTGAAAACAAACAGGTTGTGTGATCGTTGGAAGACAATAACTGATCAACTCAGCAGATGAAGTGTGAAAACAAACAGGTTGTGTGATCGTTGGAAGACAATAACTGATCAACTCAGCGGATGAAGTGTGAAAACAAACAGGTTGTGTGATCGTTGGAAGACAATAACTGATCAACTCAGCAGATGAAGTGTGAAAACAAACAGGTTGTGTGATCGTTGGAAGACAATAACTGAGCAACTCAGCAGATGAAGTGTGAAAACAAACAGGTTGTGTGATCGTTGGAAGACAATAACTGAGCAACTCAGCAGATGAAGTGTGAAAACAAACAGGTTGTGTGATCGTTGGAAGACAATAACTGATCAACTCAGCGGATGAAGTGTGAAAACAAACAGGTTGTGTGATCGTTGGAAAGCAATAACTGATCAACTCAGCGGATGAAGTGTGAAAACAAACAGGTTGTGTGATCGTTGGAAAGCAATAACTGAGCAACTCAGCAGAGGAAGTGAAAAAACAAACAGGTTGTGTGATCTTTGGAAAGCAATAACTGAGCAACTCAGCAGAGCGTTAAGGACGACGTTAAACAAGAGAGGCAATTTGCCCACAATTGTGTGTGTGTGTGTGTGTGTGTGTGTGTGTGTGTGTGTGTGTGTGTGTGTGTGTGTGTTGAGTGTGTGTGTGTGTGTGTGTGTGTGTGAGAGAGAGAGAGAGAGAGAGAGAGAGAGAGAGGGGTGGCTGGGTGAGCAGGTGGGAGGTGGGAGGGGGGGGGGGTCATTGACCTGATCTGCTAGTGTCCCTCTTGTGCAGTAACAGTTGTAGGGTCAGCTAACCCCCAACACCGTCAGTGTTGATGTTGTGTGCTACGTCCTTCCTCACGCCACCACCACCCTCCCTCCCTCCCCCCTCTCTCCTCTCACAGCTTGGAAGAGGCAGTGGTTCATTAAACGGCTCATTACTTGACGTCCTCCTGAAGAGGGTAGACCGGAGACAGATGTGTTGTGCGTGCCGGTCATAGTAAGCAGAGCCACTGACATGAGACGGCTTGGAAGAGCTGAAGCAGGCTTGCTGTCATCAGCGACAAATCGGTGCAGAGCTTAATTAACCTGAAGGGTCGTGTACTGCACTGGGGTTGAGTTTGGACCTACCTGCAAAGTACTTACATGAGTATTTGTGTTAGTTTGAGATCATGACACCATTATCATCATCGTGGTCGTCGTCATTACAACATCACGTGCATTTGAAGCATTGGCAATTGTGACAAATCTTGAAGTTTTCATGAATCGGTGTCCTTGCATTCCCAGTCAAACTGGCATTCAGAGCAATGAGGCTCTTGACCAGTTCTTTTAAAATACCATAAAGAGAAAACACCCAGCCTGTCCTACAAAGAATCTGCTGACACGGATCCATCACTCAATGAGAGAGAGAGAGAGAGAGAGAGAGAGAGAGAGAGAGAGAGAGAGAGAGAGAGCAGTGGTCACGGTTTATGAGTATCCGTGGAACGGTAGACATGACGTTAGCATTCAAATGATGAGAAATGCTTTGAGCAGAAGACCACTGGAGATCTATACCTTCTTTTGGTCTAGTTGACGAAATGTTTTGACACTTACACAAGGCAGTCTGTTCCATCAAAGTCGGTCAGTGTCATCTTCTGTTTGAATCAGGGCGTGAAGGCGCGAGTTGTGGAGATGGTCAACTGCCTGTTGCCAACGGTGTTAAGCAGGGATGCATCACACCCCTCCCCCTCTTCAGTCTCACCCCTTTCCTACTTCAATCTCCCCTCTTCCCCTCTTCACTCTCCACTCTCCCCCACTTCAGCATGCTGTCGGCCACTCTACTGTCTGCGCTCAGTTACACAGATTCCGGGACTTGCTGTCACATCTCTCAAGTCACTGATGTCTGTCCCTGACACCAGTTACCATTATGACGCCTCTTTCCCTGTTCTTGTTTGCTTGCACCAGTATGCCTGTCTCTCTGTCCATCCTTTTCTTCTCTGTCAGTCTCTCACGGATATCTGTCTCAGATGTTAGGCTAGCCTGCGAGTGTGCTGTATGTTCATGTGTCTGCATACAAAAAGCGTGCGTAAGGCGACTGGGTTTGGGGGAGAGACATGGGTGTGTAGTGTTGTTCAGTCCATCTATGGCGGAGCCAGGACAGAGTGGACACAGACCAACAACGTGAAACTTGATAACAGGTGAGGAGAACTGTGCAGGGCACAGATGAGAATCCCAGATCAGTTCACAGATGAGGGTAACTGTGCATGTCGCAGATAACAATGCAGATGACAGATGAGGATAACAGTGGAGATTACAGATAAAGATAACAATGCAGATGACAGATGAGGATAACAGTGGAGATTACAGATAAAGATTACGGTGCAGATCACAGATGAAGAGAACAGTGCACATAACCGATCAGGATAATGGTGTAGATCACAGATGAATTAACGTTACCGACCACAAATATGGATAACGGTGCAGGTCATATCTAGATGAGGATAATTGTGCAGATCACGGATGAAGATAACGTTACAGAGCACAGATGAGGATAATGGTGCAGATCACAGATGAAGATAACAGTACAGATTACAGATGAGGATAATGGTGCAGATCACAGATGAGGATAACAGTACAGACCACAGATGAGGATGATGGTGCAGATCACAGATGAGGGTAACAGCACAGATCAAAAATGGTGCAGTTCACAGATGAGGAGAACAGTGTGCAGATCACAGTTGAGGGAGGATGATGGTGCAGGTCCAGGTGAGGATAACAGTACAGATCACAGGTGAGGATAACAGTGCAGATCACAAATGATGATAAAGGTACAGATCACAAATAATGAGAACGGTGCAGGTCCAGGTGAGGATAACAGTACAGATCACAAATAATGATAAAGGTACAGATCACAAACGATGATAACGGTGCAGGTCACAGATGAGGATAACAGTACAGATCACAGATGAAGATAACAGTACAGGTCACAGATACAGATAACGGTACAGGTCACAGATAATGGTACAGGTAACAGATAGAAAAAAAAACCGGTACAGATCACAGATGGCGATAAAGGTGCAGATCACACAAGACGATAATGGTGCAGATCACAGATGAAGATAACGGTACAGGTCACAGATGTAGATAACGGTACAGATCACAGATAAAGAAAACGGTACAGATCACAGATGACGATAATGGTGCAGATCACAGATGAAGATAACGGTACAGGTCACAGATGTAGATAACGGTACAGATCACAGATAAAGAAAACGGTACAGATCACAGATGAGGATAACGGTGCAGATCACAGATGAGGATAGCGGTGCAGATCACAGATGAGGATAACGGTGCAGATCACAGATGAGGATAAGCGCAGATCACAGATGAGGATAGCAGTGCAGATCACAGATGAGGATAGCAGTGCAGATCACAGATGAGGATAACGGTGCAGATCACAGATGAGGATAGCAGTGCAGATCACAGATGAGGATAGCGATGCAGATCACAGATGAGGATAGCGGTGCAGATCACAGATGAGGATAGCAGTGCAGATCACAGATGAAGATAGCGATGCAGATCACAGATGAGGATAGCGGTGCAGATCACAGATGAGGATAACGGTGCAGATCACAGATGAGGATAGCAGTGCAGATCACAGATGAGGATAACGGTGCAGATCACAGATGAGGATAGCAGTGCAGATCACAGATGAGGATAGCAGTGCAGATCACAGATGAGGATAGCGGTGCAGATCACAAATGAGGATAACGATGCAGTCAGTGTCAGTACGCAGCTGCTCAGAGTCTAGGGATTAACGGATGCCATCCTGGGATAAAACAGCGCCTCAAACTCAGGCCCCCTCTCCCCACCGTTCCCGCCCCTCACCGACCTCCTCACCCCCCACACCTCTGACCCCCGCCGCCCGTTCCGTCCAGTGGCCTAATCAGAAGACGGGGGGGGGGAGGGGGGGGGGGGGGCATCAAAGGCGGCGGACAGAGCGTGGAGAGGCTGGAGTCTCTCTGTGCTGGACTGTCGGCTTTCCTTTGATGTCCTGCTGGCCGGCCTGGCCAATGGCAGGGTGTGTGTGGGTCAGGGCCAGGTCACAGCATTTATCTGGATTTATTGACAGAGGCTGCTGCCTGATCGGGGAGAGAGAGAGAGAGAGAGAGAGAGAGGTGTGTATACGTATATATCTGATACGTCAACAGCGTGTTCTTGCAAGCCATGGCTAACGGGACGTTAATCTGACTAACCATGCGTCCTGCACAGTGAGTGTCTTGCTGTTTATTTGGCGCTGCTTTCTCTGACACTGTGCTTGGGCCTGTTGCTTCTCGTCAAGGATTACATTTTTTGTTTTACCATGGAGGGAACTTTTCTTGTGGCGTCATTAGTGGCAGCTCAGTCTGTTTTGAAAGTGGTTTTAAGAGTAGTCACTAAGGTACGGGTTTACTGACTGCACAGCGTCTGTATTGTAATAGTGGTTTCTTCAATGTCTGCGTTAGTGTTATTCATTGATTCCCTGCTTGTTCGTTACTTTTCTTCAGCAGTGACCTTTCGCATGAGAAACATTTTTTTTTTTTTTTATAGTTCTACATTTCTTGTGCATAACACGTAGATGTCGCATTACAGAGCATACAATTTTATTTTTAGCAGTATTATTGGCCTTGTAATATTTATATATTGGGAATACCCAGTGGCAGATCTGTTACTTCTGTTGAATTAAAAAATAAAAAAAGACAAGACGTATTGATCTTCTCCAGCTGTGTAGTGATCTCTGTTAGTCTGCTCGGTTAGACAGGAACTGGAACCCGGGGGCCTCCTCACTCAGTCAGTCTGCCTGTGGGTCAGGACTGTCAGGGCATACCTGTGGACCGTGCGGCCCCCGCTGCCCAGCGGTTACAGCAGTTGTAGGAGAGGTAGGGCGGAGGGGTGGAGGGTTTGCCGCTGATTGTGCTCCAACTTCTCCCCTTTCTCTCCCCCCCCTCCCCTCCCAGAGAGGTCGTCGGTGTCGGGGGAAGAGCAGGTGACAGGGGGAGTGGGGGTGTTAAGGAAGACAGAGGGATGGGTCGTCCTCACAGCAGCTCATTTGACCATCCACTTTTCTCCACCCACATAGCACACATGCACGTATTTACCACCAACACCACCCTTCCCGTGTGCGCGCACATACGCACGCACGCACGCAAACACACACACGCACGCACACGCACGCACACACGCGCGCACACACACACACACACACACACACACACACACACACACACACACACACGCAAACACACACACATGCAGGTCATACCCCAAACTCATGTAGACACACGCACTTAAAATTCAACCAAACATGTGAGGAATGCACTTTTAATTCCTCCCAGTTGATCGGTGTCAAGCGCGATATATATTCAGCCGGATCAGGCAGACAGACTGCTGGTGAGCAGAAATCGTCAGATCGATAATTTACACTTGAGAAGACGCACGCGTGTTTGCTGGCTTGATCGATTCACTCGTGTCTTTATGATGTGTGGTCTGGATTTTTTTTTTCAAACTTTTTCCCCTGTGTCTCTCTGTCTGTCTACCTGCCTGCCTGCCTGCCTGCCTGCCTGCCTGCCTGTGTCTTTCGTTCTCCGTCTCCGGCTGTCTGTCTGTCTGCCTTTGTCTCTCTCTGTCTCTGTCTGTCTGTCTGTCTTTCTTTGTCTCTCTCTGACTCTGTCTGTCTGTCTGTCTGTCTCTGTCTCTCTCTCGCTCTCATTCTCAGTCTGTCTGTCGGTTCGTCTCCCTCCCCAGTCCCTCTCCCCCTTCTCCTCTCATCACCCCACCACCTCAGCCCACTTTCTCCCTCCCTGTCTTCTCTCCCACGCGTGTATGGCTACAGGTCTGTCTGGTTTTCTGTCCGCTTGTTTCTCCCATTCTGTCTGTCTCTAAGTGCCAGGGTGTTTGATGTGTTTGTGCAGGCGTGTGCGCACGTGTATGTGCTTGTGTGTCCCTCTACAGCAGTTGCCGTGGTCTTGCATCCCATTGTGGGAGTCAGCCAAGAGAGAGGCGAGGATGGTCAGAAACCCTTGACCTGCTGTTGCCGACCTGGGCCATTCCCCAATGGACACAGAGAGCCTCAGCCAGACTGAGTAATGGACCTCGGCATCTCTACGTTGGCCGTCAAGTCCTAGGTGATAGGCAATCGATCTGTAATGCTGTCTGATAGAGGGTGATAGACAATCGATCTGTAATGCTGTCTGATAGAAGATGATTGCCAGTCGATCTGTGATGCTGTCTGATAGAGGGTGATAGCCAATCGATCTGTGATGCTGTCTGATAGAGGGTGATAGCTAATCGATCTGTGATGCTGTCTGATAGAAGATGATTGCCAGTCGATCTGTGATGCTGTCTGATAGAGCGTGTCAGCCAATCGATCTGTGATGCTGTCTGATAGAAGGTGATAGCCAATCGATCTGTGATACTGTCTGATAGAGGGTGATAGCCAATCGATCTGTGATGCTGTGTGATAGAGGGTGATAGCCAATGCAATGCTGTGTGATAGAGGGTGATAGCCAATGCAATGCTGTCTGATAGAGGGTGATAGCCAATGGATATGTAATGCTGTCTGATAGAGGGTGTAGCCAATGGAAATGCAGTGCTGTCTGATACAGGGTGATAGCCAATGCAATGCTATCTGTTAGAGGGTGATAGCCAATCGATCTGTGATGCTGTCTGATAGAGGGTGATAGCCAGTCGATCTGTGATGCTGTCTGATAGAGGGTGATAGCCAGTCGATCTGTGATGCTGTCTGATAGAGGGTGATAGCCAGTCGATCGGTAGTGCTGTCTGATAGAGGGTGATAGCCAGTCGATCTGTGATGCTGTCTGATAGAGGATGATTGCCAATAGATATGTAATGCTGTCTGATAGAGGGTGATAGCCAATCGATCTGTAATGCTGTTTAATACTGTCTGCTTCCCTTTGGAAGGTGGATCGGAAGAGTCTGTGTTCGTGGCGGGTTTTAATAGCTTCACTTCTGACATTTGGGGCTGAAAATGGCGCTACGGTTTACCGGTATTCGGGTCCTGGACGACAGTAAGGCTGAAGACAGCATGTGACTGATCCACAGTGCCATGATTCGGCGGAGAAGAACAGGATTCGCATTGTGGCGGAGACTGGGGATTAAGCTGGAGACCAGCTTGGCTGGGAGATGCATGTGCTGTCAGTACAAAAGTCTTAGTACCGTTCGATCTCTCCATGTATCAGCGGGAGAACCACACTGCAGTTAGCTTCTCTTCATGGAGCCAGTCGTCTGGAGCTTGATCCTCGCAGTCAGCGTGGCCAAAGGCCAAGGAACGGCACGCGTGTCTGACAGCGTCCTTTGCTCTGAGAACTGTGATCAGCGGCTTCTAGTGGGAATGTCGCCAAGTCTGCGAACTGTGACAGATGGCTGAGTGTGTCGTAAAGTCTTACGAACTCTGACAATTGGCATATGCTAGCAGTCCTAAAGTCCCAGAACTGTGACCAATGGCTTACGTTGTTTTAAATTCTAAGAACTGTGGCAAATGGTCTACAGTGTCCTCAGTTCTAAGAACTGTTACAAATGGCTTCCAGTGTAAAAAACAGAAAGAAAAAAAGAAGGAATTGTGACAAATGGTTTACCGTGTTATAGATTCTAAGAAGTATGCCAAACAGCTTATAGGTCTTAGAATTGCGACAAACGGTTTACAGTGCTGTGAATTCTAAGAACTGTGGCAAATGTTTTGCAGTGTCCATAAGTCCAAGAACTAAGACAGTTACGAAGTCCTACATCCAAATTGTTGGAAAAAAGGCTTAAAGTGTCCTATACTTTGAGAACTGTGCTAAGTGACATAGTGATAACAAACCTATACTTTGAGAACTGCGCTAAATGATATAATCTACGCACAAAAAGTTAAGGATCACTTTCACAAACATTCATAAATGTCAAAATAAGAAAGTGAATGCGTTGAAGTTTGGCCAACATTTAATTCCATTCTTTAGTGATAACGATACACAATTGCCTTCAATCTCGAGCAATCGTTTGGTGTGTACATTTGATTAAAGTGGGTACGTATCCAAATTTGATTTCCCAAAGTCATTGAAATCACAAGACAGGGCATACTGATGCTCCCAAAAGCTCAGTAATGCGTGTAACCACCATGGCTGTTCTGGCACTCGACGCAGCGAGTCCTCATCGAGTTGACCAGGTTGGTGAAGATCCTCTGTGGAAGCGCCTGCCACTCAGCCTGCAGCATCTGGTAGAGGTGTTGGGCATCCCTGGGAGGGGGGTGGCTCCTCACTTTGCGATCCAGCTCATCCCAGAGGTTCTCAATCGGGTTGAGATCGGGACTGCATGCTGGCCACTCCATTCTGTTGACTCCAGACTGCTGCAGGAAGTCGTTGACCACCCTTGCCCTGTGGGGGCGAGCATTGTCATCCTGGTAGACAGCCCTCGGTCCCATCTGCTGCAGTGTAGGCACAGCCAGCGGTCGAAGGATCTCATTCCGGTATCGGATGCCAGTCAGGTTACCCTGTACATGATACAAGGGTGTTCTGTGGTGAAGGCTGAAGGCCTCCCAGACCATTACAGAACCTCCACCAAAGGCCACCTTTTCTTGGACAGTGGCGTCAGTAAAGCGTTGCCCTGGGCGCCTCCAGACCCTCAGTCGGCCGTCGTTGTGGTGAAGGGTGAAGCGTGATTCATCACTGAACAGGACCTGGGACCATTGCTGACGTGTCCACCTCACGTGACGTGCGCAGAAGGCGCGGCGTGCTGCCCTATGGGCTGGAGTTAAGCGTGGCCGTACCGCTGGGCGACGAGAACGGAGATTAAACCCATGTCGGCGGTTCCGTATGGTCTGCTGGCTGATGTTGATGTTAGTAGCCACCCTGAACTGCCTTTGAATTATGCTGGAAGAGGCTGTTCTTGTCTGCAGGGCTTGTCGTTCAATGAGACGATCGTCATGTGGGGTTGTCTTCTTCGGTCGACCAGATCTGCGTCTTTCATGGACAATCCCAGTGGCTGTGAAGCGTTGAATCAGTCAGACAATGACCAAGATGGACACATGAAGTCGCCTGGCCACTTCTCGCTTGGGAACACCATCTTGGAACCATGCAACAGCTCGTCCCCTATCCAACTCGCTTAATTTTCGTCGTGGAGGCATTGTCAGATCAGGCCTACTACTGGTGGAATGTCTTCTTATATAGCCAAGCGAGCGACAGCATCTCACACATAAACAGCAGTGCTTGCACGTGCATAATGGTTTTTCCATCTGGCAAGTGCAATGTGTTCAGGCAGAACGGTCCAAAACAAGGTCATTTTTCGCAAGTTTCCGCTTTTCCGTTTGCGGCCCAGCTCAGTAGTAGAGAATCCCGTGCAATTTTCGCACTAACACAACATCGCCCACTTACAGCTGAACAAGAATTCATGACAATTTGGCTGGACTAAGAAATAAATAACAGTAGCGAACTGAGTTTATTACGCACCTGTTTTCACATACCGATCCTTAACTTTTTGTGCGTAGTATAGTATTAACAAACCTATACGTTGAGAATTGCGCTTAATGACATAGTGTTAACAAACCTAAACTTTGAGAACTGCGCTAAATGACACAGTATTAACAAACCTATACTTTGAGAACTGCGCTAAATGACATGGTATTAACAAACCTATACTTTGAGAATTGCGCTAAATGATATAGTATTAACAAACCTATACTTTGAGAACTGCGCTAAATGACATAGTATTAACAAAGCTATACTTTGAGAACTGCGCAAAATGACATAGTATTAACAAACCCTACTCCTCCCTGTTCACACTCTCCCTTCGTCTTCCCTCGCCACCCCCATTCCCTCCTCCACACCTGTCTTCCTTCCTCCTCCCCCCTCTCTGGTCCTTCCTTCCCCCGTCTCCCTCTTCTCCCCTCCCTTATTCCCTCCTTCCTCCCTTTACCCCATCTCCCTCCCCCCCCCCCCTGTTTCCCTTACCCTGTCCCTTTCCCTCGTCCCCCACTCCCCAATTCTTTGCATCAAATTCGCTTCGAATCCCTTTAAAAAAAAAAAGGTAGGAGGAAGGAGGGGTGGGGGTGGGGGGGGGGGGGTAGTAAAGGAGGAAAATACCTGAACCTGGGATGAAACCAGGGGGACCTTTAGACTGACAGGCGGCATGGCGTTCGTCATTGATTTGATTGCCAGCGGTGAGGCGTAGTAGTGGATTCTGTCTGAATCCTGACATTTCCTCTGTTCACCATGTGGTTGTATGGAAAAAGCGAGACTTGCGTCTTTCTAGTGCAAGAGTGATTCGTTTATTATATGCCCAGTATGCTAATGAGACACCGTGTCAAACTGGGAGAAAATCAGACGAAACCTGTGACAAGAGAAGACCCACAGACCAGACCAGACAAGACAATTTTTTTTTTTTAAACCGGGTAGGATACATGGATTTTCAGAATACAGCTCATGGGAGTTCCTGACACACACGCACTTTTACACACTATACACTAACTGCGTGTGTACAGCCCACAACAAAGAATGCAGACAACTCACAGACAGACCTAACGCGCCTTATGTATTAAAAGATAGAAGGGGAAGGAGGCACTAATAAAGAAAGAAGAGAAGGAAGTAAGGAATTGTTTCAAACACAGTGCTTTACACTGCACGATACAATTCCGCACAATGCAGCACCATACAGAGTTCTATATTTCTGCATCGTGATCCTGCAGACTGCTGCATGGTTTCAGGATAGCACCGTGACTGTGAATGAGCAGGAAACACATAGCATCAATTGAAACCGATTCACAGTTTGCCACTGGAAGTATTGATTGCTGTCTCTGTACTCTCCCATTCCGCTACAGTCTCTGTGGGTTCAGTCATTTACTTTGATGTGTCTTTGAAGTGGTGGAAAGAAAAAAAAACTTGCAGGGACGCCAAGAAAGGGAAAGTGTTGTGATGTTGGCTGGGAACTCTGGGGATGAGAAAGAAGGGAAGAGAGAGAGGAGGGAGGAGAGAGAGAGAGAGAGAGAGAGAGAGAGAGAGAGAGAGAGAGAGAGAGAGAGTGAGCGAGTGAGTGTCTGCCATGCCTTCACGAACGTGTTTGATCTGTTGGGCATCGAGTTGATGTACGTGTGTGATCAGCTTTTTTCAGGGAGGTAGGTCTCCCCCTGTGCTGAGAGCAGCGTGATTGTGGAATCATTCTGACAGACAGCGTGTGATGGAAGTGCGATGGCATGGAAGACCTTTTGTCTGAGGCTACATAACAGCAGTCATTTGTCGGGCGACCGGTCTGTGAAAGACCAGCAGACTACAGACATCCATGTGGACACACGGCATCATGCTGTGGAAAGACTACAGACATCCATCTCGACACACGGCATCATGCTGTGGAAAGACTGCAGACATCCATGTGGACACACATCATCGTGCTGTGGAAAGACCAGAAGACTGCAAACGTCCTTGTGGACACAGCATCATGCTGTGGAAAGACTGCAGACGTCCATGTGGACACAGCATCATGCTGTGGAAAGACTGCAGACGTCCATGCGGACACACATCATGCTGTGGAAAGACTGCAGACGTCCATGTGGACACACAGTGTCATGCTGTGGAAAGACTGCAGACGACCATGTGGACACACGGTATCATGCTGTGGAAAGACTGCAGACGTCCATGTGGACACACAGTATCATGCTGTGGAAAGACTGCAGACGTCCATGTGGACACAGCATCATGATGTGGAAAGAGTGCAGACGTCCATGCGGACACACATCATGCTGTGGAAAGACTGCAGACGTCCATGTGGACACTCAGTGTCATGCTGTGGAAAGACTGCAGACGACCATGTGGACACACAGTATCATGCTGTGGAAAGACTGCAGACGTCCATGTGGACACACAGTGTCATGCTGTGGAAAGACTGCAGACGACCATGTGGACACACAGTGTCATGCTGTGGAAAGACTGCAGACGTCCATGTGGACACACAGTATCATGCTGTGGAAAGACTCCAGACGACCATGTGGACACAGTGTCATGCTCCACTGCAGACGACCATGTGGACACACAGTGTCATGCTGTGGAAAGACTGCAGACGACCATGTGGACACACAGTGTCATGCTGTGGAAAGACTGCAGACGTCCATATGGACACACAGCATCATGCTGTGGAAAGACTGCAGACGACCATGTGGACACACAGTGTCATGCCGTGGAAAGGCCGCAGACGTCCACGTGGACACACAGTGTTATGCTGTGGAAAGACTGCAGACGACCATGTGGACACACAGTATCATGCTGTGGAAAGATTGCAGACGTCCACGTGGACATACAGCATCATGCTGTGGAAAGACTGCAGACGACCATGTGGACACACAGTGTCATGCTGTGGAAAGATTGCAGACGTCCACGTGGACATACAGCATCATGCTGTGGAAAGACTGCAGACGTCCATGTGGACACACAGTGTCATGCTGTGGAAAGAGTGCAGACGTCCATGTGGACACACAGTATCATGCTGTTGAAAGACTGCAGACGACCATGTGGACACACAGTATCCTGCTGTGGAAAGAGTGCAGACGTCCATGTGGACACACAGTGTCATGCTGTGGAAAGACTGCAGACGACCATGTGGACACACAGCATCATGCTGTGGAAAGACTGCAGACGTCCATGTGGATACACAGTGTCATGCTGTGGAAAGACTGCAGACGACCATGTGGACACACAGTATCCTGCTGTGGAAAGACTGCAGACGACCATGTGGACACACAGCATCAGTGAAGACCCAGCTCGGCTGCATGCGCGTACCTAACCTATGGGATTCTGTACAGAGCTTGCATGTCCATTTCCCTCTGTCTCTCTCTCTCAACTCTCTCTGTCTCTCTCTGTCTCTGTCTGTCTGTCTGTCTGTCTGTCTGTCTCTCTCTCTCACTCTCTCTTTTCCCTTCCTTCCCTCACTGTCTATGAGTCTGTCAGGTATCTATCAGCCTGCGTGCCTGCGTGCGTGCCTACTTGTCTGTCTGTCTGTATGTCCCTCCCTCCCGCCCTCCCCCGTCTCTCTTTCTGTGAATGTTTGTCCCCTCCCACCTTTCTCTCTGTTTGTCTCCGCCTCTCCCTCTCTCTCTCAGCCTGTCTGTCTGTCTGTCTGTCTCTCTCTCTGTCTCTCTCTCTGTCTGTCTCCTCTCTCTCTCTCTCTTTGTGTGTGTGTGTGTGTGTGTGTGTGTGTGTGTGTGTGTGATAGTTAAAGAGAGAGAGAGAGAGAGAGAGAGAGAGAGAGAGAGAGAGAGAGAGAGAGCACCTAGGTGCATGTACTTTTCTTTATCATCTTGTTAAGTGAGTTGGGTATCCATGTAGACACCAGCATATGGCGGAGAAACAACCTACAGAGGGAGAGAGGGAATGGGGAGATTCAGGTCGGTTAGCTGCGTTGTCTGATGGAGAAGCTGGGTGGTATGGTACAACATGGGAACACAGGTTAACTCTGCAGCCAACGAATTTTGACGTCAGCCACGACTGCCACCGGGGACTGGACCCGCCAGACAACCAAGGACAGTTGGGGGGAGGAGCCCCCACCCCCACCCCCCCACCCCCCAAAAAAAAACAAACAAACAAAACACCCTAACTACAGCAGGCAGTGAACGAGTCAAGTAAAAGCAAGACAAAACAACAAGACTGAAACAACCCCCCCCCCCCCCCCCAAAAAAAAAAAAAAAAAAAAAAAAAAAGCAAGTTCTGTTTTTGTATCTCTAGTAACAGAGACGGTCAATAATAACTGTGCTCATGAGACTTACCCTCGGCGAGTTTTCTGGAATGATGATGCTGTCGCTGCTGCTAATGATGATGATGATGATGATGATGATGACTTGCAGATGCAGATCTCCATGAAATCCATGCCCATAGTGCACAGAAAGGAGGAGGGCGGAGCGGGGATGGAGGGAGGGGGAGAAAAGAATGGTGGTGATGTGGATCCACCAGTTGAACGAATCAAGAGCGGTGTCTACAGGGAGTACAGCGGGAATCGATACAGACACCTTCAGAAAGGCGACACAGTCGTTTACTGCCCTCTCCTAATTGGAGCAAGGTCTAGGAAACGTCCCCTCGTAACTAAAGGAAAGGCCGTCCGATGTGTCGCCTTTTTTCCTTCATAAATGGAGCAGGCTCGTTTGTCTCTGTCCTCTGACAATGGGATCAAGGTCTAAGGGATACTACGTCATTACAAGGCAAAGGCCGTTCAATATAGAGCTCTGTTAACAACTGAAACAGGATCGCAGAATACACAATTAAACCGAATGTCCTTTTTAAAAGTTCTTTCAAAAGGAATGGGTCTTTCTCACCTATAATGGGCCCTCCCTTGACTTGGGAACCATCGGTGTACAGGGGGTGTACCAACAGTAGGTCGACTAACGCATGTTGGAGAAACAGAGCTCTTCTCGTATATTGAAACAACGGTGGCACTCACTGGGTATCGATGTTCTCTAGCTTCTGCAGCACATCGTACTCTTCATCTCCAGTAGCACGTCTGTTAGGAGTGTTTTGTTCTCGGGGCTGACTTCGCTCGCTTCCTGACTTTACCTGGTTCAAATGTCAGCTAGTTATGAAGCTAGGTAATTAGTATTGTCTACCTGTTTCGCTGTTGGCTTACAGGAATGCGTCATGAGGTGTGTTGGCTTACAGGAGTACGTCATGAGATCTTATTTGCTTACAGGAATACGTCGTGAGATCTGTTGACTTACAGCAGTACGTCATGAGATCTGTTGGCTTACAGGAATACGTCATGAGATCTGTTGACTTACAGCAGTACTTCATGAGATCTGTTGACTTACAGCAGTACATCATGAGATCTATTGACTTACAGCAGTACGTCATGAGATCTGTTGACTTACAGCAGTACATCATGAGATCTGTTGGCTTACAGGAGTACGTCATGAGATCTGTTGGCTTACAGGAGTACGTCATGAGATCTTTTAGCTCACAGGAGTACGTCATGAGATCTGTTGGCTTATAGGAGTACGTCATGAGATCTGTTGGCTTACAGGATAACGTCATGATATCTGTTGACTTACAGGAGTACGTCATGAGATCTGTTGGCTCACAGGAGTACGTCATGAGATCTGTTGGCTTACAGGAGTACGTCATGAGATCTGTTGGCTCACAGGAGACGTCATGAGATCTGTTGGCTCACAGGAGACATCATGAGATCTGTTGGCTCACAGGAGTACGTCATGAGATCTGTTGGCTCACAGGAGTACGTCATGAGATCTGTTGGCTCACAGGAGTACATCATGAGATCTGTTGGCTCACAGGAGACTTCATGAGATCTGTTGGCTCACAGGAGTACGTCACGAGATCTGTTGGCTTACAGGAGTACGTCATAAGATATGTTGGCTTATATGAGTACGTCATGAGATCTGTTGGCTCACAGGAGACGTCATGAGATCTGTTGGCTCACAGGAGACGTCATGATATCTGTTGGTTTACAGGAATACGTCATGAGATCTGTTGGCTTTCAGGATAACGTCATGATATCTGTTGGATTACAGGAGTTCGTCATGAGATCTTTTGGCTTACAGGAGTACGTCATAAAATATGTTGGCTTACATGAGTACGTCATGAGATCTGCTGGCTTACATGAGTACGTCATGATATCTGTTGGTTTACACGAGTACGTGATGAGGTCTGTTGGCTTACATGGGTACGTGATGGGATCTGTTGGCGTACATGAGTACGTGATGAGATCTGTTGGCTTACAGGAATACGTCATGAGATCTGTTGGCTTACAGGAGTACGTGATGAGATCTGTTGGTTTACAGGAATACGTCATGAGATCTGTTGGCTTACAGGAGTACGTGATGAGATATGTTGGCTTACAGGAGTACGTCATAGAATTTGCTGACTCAGTTCACGTCCTGTGATGACGCATGGTGTTAGGAGCCGGGGGCTGGACTAACGTCCTGTCGGCCTGTGGCTCCCAGAAGGACACGATGTTCCGTACCAGCGTCCTTAGGAAGTCCTGGAGGATGCTCCATCCTCTCTGGCATTTTGTACATGGCAGCATGGCTGGGGTTGGCGCCTGTGCCTTATCCTCACATACTGCACGCAAGACAAAAAAAGCCACCATAAACAAACAATAAATACTGAGGGACGGGGGAGGGGGGTGTCCCACGAACAGAGGAAAACACTTCCTCCTCGGCCTTGGAATCATTACTATCTGTTATTATCGCTCATCAGTCTTCTTTTATAGGAATTCCATTGTGGCGATTGTCTTTGGTTTTGGCCTCTCTCGATCCTTTTGTGAAGGGGTTGGGTGGCTGAGAGAGAGAGAGAGAGAGAGAGAGAGAGAGAGAGAGAGAGAGAGAGAGAGAGAGGGGATGGGGTGGGGGGTGAGTTGTTGACCTGCTTCTCTCTTCCTACGGATGTCTGCATCACTACAAGTCACATTCTTCACCGGATTGTCTGTCTGTCTCAGAGCAGTTGTGAATTGCGATTTCAGAGATAATCGATCATTAATCAAATGTCGGAGACAGGTTAATGTATCAGCAAGGTGAACGCTCTGTTAACATACAGTATTGCTTGTATTGCCTGTCACTCTCTCTCTCTCTCTCTCTCTCTCTCTCTCTCTCTCTCTCTCTCTCTCTCTCTCTCTCTCTCTCTCTCCTTTTTTTTATCTTGGTACCGGGTTTTCGCAGAAGCCTGTGGAATGCCTTTTTTTTTTCTTGCGTTTTTTTGTCTTTGAAACAGATTACAGCTTGACTTCGACGCGGTGTCAGCCCTGATATGGCCCTCTGCGGTCGGCTAGGCTATAAGCAACATCGCCTTAACAACTCAATCCGTACAATGTTCGACTTGCATCATTAGTCTGTGGGAAAACGAAAGTGGAAGCAGCAAGCCATACAAGACAGACCCGTGGACCCTGAAGGTTCTTTGTGGACCAGGCAAACCACAGGGCCCACTCAAAACAACGAAAGAAGAGGGAATAGTGACCGAGCCGTGCCGGGTGGTCGCCTTTGGCAGGTCAGGCTGAAACCTGTATGGATTGACAATGACATCTTCATCAGATCAAACACAAGATCAGACTTTAACGTGCATTAGTATTCCATTTTCCTATAGGCACGCGAGACATGGATCCTCACAGCGAATCGGGAGAGAAGAATTCAAGGTTTCAGTTTCAGTTTCATCAAGGTGTCACTGCGTGCGGACTAGGCCATGTACGCTACACCACATCCGCTAAGTTTTGAGACCACACCGCGCATGATTAGAAGGTGATGGATAAATGAATTAATGACTGAGATGAGAGAATTTATGACGAGGGGCTTGTGGCTATGACTTAAAAGCTGTCTGACCTACTCATAAGTCCACTGCGCTGGTCAGACCTTTGGGCAGAAGCCAAGCAGTGAAAACGAGGTGTTACCGCAAGATACTAAACATCAGGTATTCTGCTTAAATCAGCAATAAAGAAGCGCGTCATACCATCAAGCAGCATGTCAGACCATGTGCAAGATCAGAGGCCTTCTCCTGTCTTTGTTCTTGACATTCTTGTACACTTATTTCTAATCTCTGTTTACGACATGCCGGCCTCTTTGTCGTGGTCTGGAAGCTGTGCACAGTGTCCAGGGTGAACACTTGCTGTCCAGTCTACAGCGTCTGTTTGCTGATATGTTTTTTTTCTTTCAAACGCATTTTGGGTACATTTGATTTTTTTTTTTCAGTATCGTATTACAAATTGTCGGAATAAGAATTTGAAAACTGAAGCGGACTGGCTGGTGCCCCTAGTTCTGTCTGCCAAGATGTCAGTTGTTTAGCTTCTGTGTCATGACTTTTTGTGTTGTCTTTCTTCAGGATGTCATCGTTTTCAACATCGAACCTTTTCTTCACGATGTGACCTGTTTCCCCACAGGAGTTCCACACCCCTGAAAAGGCCTTGTGTTCACGGCTGGGCTGTAACAGGGTCCATAAGCGTCCTTTGATTTTGAAACTGAAGCAGACTTAAAATGAAAATTACGGTTCCCGAACGAAAGAGACAAACAGATTACAAGACAAAACACGACGCGTTTCTACCTCTTTGGTCTTCTTCAGGCAAGACAAACAACATTCAAGGAAATAAAAACAAAGAAATAACAATCACTTATTTCCTCAAATTGG
>CM065740.1:1320837-1343337 GCA_033310375.1 Conus canariensis
GAGAGAGAGAGAGAGAGAGAGAGAGGAGAGAGAGAGAGAGAGAGAGTTTATATATAGGCGTTACCCCATCATGAAGGTGTATGTGAACATCCAGCTGTCGTGGATCATGAACTATAACGGTATAAAATAAATAAACACGAGCAGTTAGATACACGATTATGTACATTTCAGGAAGACGCAGTTTCTCAGACTTCAGGTTCTTTATATGCAAGAGCAAAGAATATGATCATCAGTGGCATTTATTAACTCTTTTTGAACAATGAAAGAAGAAAAACGTGAGAAAGAGAGAGAGAGAGAGAGAGAGAGAGAGAGAGAGAGAGAGAGAGGGGGGGGGGGGGGAGGCGGGGCAGGCGATGTACGTTTTGAACAGAGCGCAGTGAACTGGGTAAGCGGATTGCCAACAACTCTGGTCGGGACTGTGGCCTCTGTGACTGTCTGTCTGTCCCCTTCCTGACCTTGGTCCGGTCATGTGACGTGATCGGGGAGCTCGTACAGCGGGGTTGTTCGAGGTTCAAACCATCGACCCTCTTCAGCCGGCATGGCCGTATGTTAGTCCTTGGCCTCTGTGACTGTCTGTCCCCTTCCTCACCTTGGACCGGACCGGTGACCCGATGGGGAAGCTAGGACAGCAAGAACCGAGGTTCCGTGTGTGAACGCACGCATGACATCTTACACACACGTAAAATCCCATCACCAACGTTCGGAAGAGAAGGCCAGTTTGGCCATTGGTATGGATGTCACGTAACACATAGCATGCACCCTGCGTAAGAAATGGAAAGAATGAAGGAAGTAAGGAAATTGAGTGAACGATATTGAATGATATGGACTGGATGACACGGGAAACGACTGAATGAAGCGCCGGCTGGCAGCTCTTCAGTCGGCACTACCCAGGTAGGCAGCCCGTTTTGTAAACGAGTGTGGATTGTAAAGCGCTTAGAGTTTGGTCTCTAGCCAAGAATAGGCGGTCTTTAAGTATTCATTATAATGATAAAAGATTGTTCAGGGTTCACACCATCCACACTGTTCATGGTATTTCTGCCTTTGCAGAATCCATGTGTTCTTGAGCAATGATCCTGTTTGTTTAAAGTTGCAGTCTATTCAGAATGACTTTGAGCCATGTTTTGCTGCCATGTCTGAACAAACTGAAGTGTAAATCTGGGGAGAGTTCGGAGTTTCCTTTCTTGGGAAGGGTGGCTGTTAGCCTTATCAGCCACAGTATGGTGAATGGGGAGTAGCAAGGTGCCCGTGCTGAGTGGACAGGGGCGGGGGTTGGGGGTGGGGGGTGAGATGGGGTTGAATCGGTCTTTAACCATCAACCTTGAAAAGGATCTGCGTTTATCTAACACTTAATATTGAAAAAAAAGAGACTTCTGTTGTATGGCTGACGTGGGGGGACGGGGGTGGCGGTGGGGAGGGTAGGGGAATTTCTGTTTTAGTTGTGTTTTGAGGCCAGGACTATTGCCTCTTAGAGATAGAGTTTGGAGCGAGAGGTTCCCTAGGTTTTCTTTTGTGAAGCTGCTTTTGGCCGGCTGGAAGCTGGATATGTACCCATAATGTGGATCTGTAACTGCAAAGGAATCGCTGGTCAAGGATTTCGGTTGTTCTTCTCCTCCCCCTCCTCCCCCATCCCCCACTCCCCACCCCACAGACGAAGTCATCCTTTGCGCCTCCTCTGGAGAGGAAGAGATTCGAGATGAATTGAAGAGCTGGGGGACATCAACTGTTTTCTGGAGAGGAAGAGATTCGAGATGAATTGAAGAGCTGGGGGACATCAGCTGTTTTCTGGAGAGGAAGAGATTCGAGATGAATTGAAGAGCTGGGGGACATCAACTGTTTTCTGGAGAGGAAGAGATTCGAGATAAATTGAAAAGCTGGGAGACATCAACTGTTTTCTTTTCCTTTCCTTTGGAGGCGTCCCCCCCCCCCCCCAACCTCCCACCCCATCCTCCACGAAAAGTCTTTTGGTGATCTATGATTGCGGCCTGATTTGAGGGGTACATTTGAGCACTCCACTACGCACTGGGGGCTATATTCCAGTAGTTGGTGTGAAGCTTTACGGAAGCGTTTTCGTGTGTGCCTCCTTTGGATGTTTGTCACATTCGGGTTGAAAGCATCCTACCTGTCCAGTTGCCGATGGCCTTGGCTGCACAGCAGCGATTTGTCACCTTGGGGTTGAAAGCATCCTACCTGTCCTGTTGCTGATGGCCTTGGCTGCACAGCAGGGGATTTGTCACCTTTGGGGTTGAAAGCATCCTACTGTCCTGTTGCCGATGGCCTTGGCGGCACAGCAGGGAATTTGTCACCTTGGGGTTGAAAGCATCCTACCTGTCCTGTTGCCGATGGCCTTGGCTGCACAGCAGGCGATTTGTCACCTTGGGGTTGAAAGCAACCTACCTGTCGTGTTGCCGATGGTCTTGGCGGCACAGCAGGGGATTTGTCACCTTGGGGTTGAAAGCATCCTACCTGTCCTGTTGCCGATGGCCTTGGCTGCACAGCAGGGAATTTGTCACCTTGGGGTTGAAAGCATCCTACCTGTCGTGTTGCCGATGGCCTTGGCTGCACAGCAGGCGATTTGTCACCTAGGGGTTGAAAGCATCCTACCTGTCCTGTTGCCGATGGCCTTGGCTGCACAGCAGGGAATTTGTCACCTTGGGGTTGAAAGCATCCTACCTGTCCTGTTGCCGATGGCCTTGGCTGCACAGCAGGCGATTTGTCACCTTGGGGTTGAAAGCATCCTACCTGTCGTGTTGCCGATGGCCTTGGCTGCACAGCAGGGATTTGTCACCTTGGGGTTGAAAGCATCCTACCTGTCCTGTTGCCGATGGCCTTGGCTGCACAGCAGGGATTGTGGCATGTGGTGGGATCAGCGATTGCCACCCTCCCCTTTCACTTTCCTCTAACCATGAATAGACATGAAACATTATGTCTCTGTTTTCTCTCTCTCTCTCTCTCTCTCTCTCTCTCTCTCTCTCTCTCTCTCTCTCTCTTTCTCTCCCCTTCCTCTCTCTCCTTTCCACCTATGTAAATGGACATAAACCCCATTATTCTCTCTCTCTCTCTCTTTCTCTCTCTCTCTCTCTCTCTCTCTCTCCTCTCTCTCTTCTCTCTCTCTCTCGTGCGTGAGTCATGTGTGTGTGTGTGTGTTGTGTGTGTGTGTGTTGTGTGTTGTGCCGTGCATGAATGTGTCCTTGCGTGTGTGCATACGTGTGTGTACGCACGCGTGTGCACGCGTGCGTGCGTGCGTGTGTGTGTGTGTGTGTGTGTGTGTGTGTGTGTGTGTGTGTGTGTGTGTGTGTGTGTTACACCTGCCTTCAGAACCACGTGATGACAGACACAGCAACAGAGTTCTAGGTAATCAACCGATGGAAAATGAAGCCATGGATCACAAGCAACATGACGTAGAGATGTGTTTACTAGAAAGAGCTTTTAAACACTCCCAGAAGACTGGGAGAGGAGGTTGGGTGGGATAGGGGGGATGGGGAAAGAAATACAGCGCCGTACACTAGAGAATCGGTTAAGAAATGAAGAACGGTAAAGAAAGTTGGATCGAACAACAGTGTCAGGACATTCAGAAAAAAAAAACTAAAAAAAAAACTTAGACAACGCCAACACAAAGAAAGCTTTTAAGATTGTAGGGGGAAAACTTAGCGAAATAAAAGCAAAGTAAATTCAGCGCCGTTCAGGACAAAGACGGTAACTGCCTCCTTCAGGAAGAAGACATCATTAAAAAGTGGACGTCATATTGATCTGAACAAAGTGGGGGAGATCCAAGAGTGCTACAGTACAAGATTCATCAGACGACGATGATTTTCCAATAGTTCGTGAAGAAGTTGCAGCGGCAGTGAAATCGCTGAAGTAAGGGAAGACTGGAGGCATCAGCAACATCCTGGTAGAACTCTTGAAATATGGTGTAGAGTCAGTAATTGATTTCCTAACTGCCGTCTGCGGCAAAAATCTGACACACTGGCGAGTCCATCCCATGGACTCAATCTCTAATCGTCACCCTTCCCAAGAAAGGAACCCCCGAACCCTGGCAGATTTACACTTCAGTTTGTTCACAATTGGCAGCAGAGTGTGGTTCAAAGTCATTGTGAATGGTGTGCAACTTCAAAGAAACAGCGTTATTGCTGAAGATCACCTGGATTCTGCAAAGGCAGAATGAACGGGTCTTCAATTTGCGTGTTTTTAAAAGCATCCCCAAGACCAGAAGAAATTTTCCACGTTTTTGCAGACTTCAGGAAAGCGTTCGACAGAAACTTGTAAGAGGCGACATGGGCCACACTGGAGAAATTCAACATTGGACAAAAGGTTGTCAATACCTTGTAGCAACTCTTCTGCAAAGCGACCAGTGCAGCGCTCATGCAGGATGCTGTTTTAGAGTGGAGGTGGAGTTGGTCCATGCTGTCTTCTATTTCTGTCTCTCACATTTTTCAACATATTCCTGGAATCTGTCGTGAGTGATACCTTTGAATATTGTCTTCACAATCAGCATTGGATGGAGAATCATCAAGAACCTTAACTCTGCATATTACATCGAAGGCCCGGCAGGTGGTAAACAAGAAGTCACCAAGGTTTTGAAAGATTTGATAGATATGGCATGGAACTCAGCGTCGAGATGACTATGCTGATGGCCAGCAACCAAACAACCATCAAAACTCATGTCCCTGTCCAGACTCTACGAACAGTTCCCCTATAGGGGATGTATCATTAGCGGTGAGGGATCGAAACAGAAATCCTCTAAAAAAAACCCAGCAGAGACAATATCAGCACTGTCAGACTAAGTCTTCAATGTAAGAACAATAACATCTGCATGAAGTACAAAATCAGTCTCCAATGTAAGAACAATAACATCTGCATGAAGTACAAAATCAGTCTTCAGTGTAAGAACAATAACATCTGCATGAAGTACAAAATCAGTCTTCAGTGTAAGAACAATAACATCTGCATGAAGTACAAAATCAGTCTTCAATGTAAAAACAATAACATCTGCATGAAGTACAAAATCAGTCTTCAATATAAGAACAATAACATCTGCATGAAGTACAAAATCAGTCTTCAATGTAAGAACAATAACATCTGCATGAAGTACAAAATCAGTCTTCAATATAAGAACAATAACATCTACATGAAGTACAACATCTGTCTTCAATGTAAGAACAATAACATCTGCATGAAGTACAAAATCAGTCTTCAATGTAAGAACAATAACATCTGCATGAAGTACAAAATCAGTCTTCAATGTAAGAACAATAACATCTGCATGAAGTACAAAATCAGTCTTCAATATAAGAACAATAACATCTACATGAAGTACAACATCTGTCTTCAATGTAAGAACAATAACATCTGCATGAAGTACAAAATCAGTCTTCAATGTAAGAACAATAACATCTGCATGAAGTACAAAATCAGTCTTCAATGTAAGAACAATAACATCTGCATGAAGTACAAAATCAGTCTTCAATGTAAGAACAATAACATCTGCATGAAGTACAAAATCAATCTCATGCGTTCTCTGGTTTAATTCCTTCTTCCTGGTCACATGTGAAACAGACTTTCACAGCCGATCTGGAGAGGAGAATCCAAGCCATGGGAATGAGGTCTTACCAGAGAAAGGGGAAAGGGCCCTCTTCACTTTCTCTGGTCTTACTGCAAGATGCTAATCATCACATGAACTGATCATCACATGAACTGATCACGTCATAAATGAACAAGCAGGTCAAACCATCAAGCATCACATCGCACCCTTTGACGATCTGCTGATGACAACAGTTCAGAAAAGAAAAGAACGGTGGTATGACCATGTAACAAGATCGAATGGCATTGCTTAAAACGTCCTCCAGTGCACTGTTGAAGGAGAGAGAGACGGGAGAGGGAAAGACAGAAATTTAAAAAAACCCAAAAAACTGTGGATGGATTACATTATAGAATGTACAGGGAAACCATTTGCAGAGACCCCAGCCTTGGCTTACAACTGACAAGTGGAAGAACCTGGCGAACCGTTCTCCAGTGTGTCGCCCCTATGATTATTAACGTAGTGAAAGAAGAAGAAGAAGAAGAAGAAGAAGTACAGACAAGCACGTTCCATCGTTGGCAATGCGAATTTGATGGAATGGGATTTACTCCCTGCTGATTGCTGATTTCTGCTCCGGCCGTCTCGCTGACTGCCAGGAGAGGTGGGTGGAGGAGGGGGCAGGGGCGGGGAGAGGGAGGGTGGGCCGCAAGGGACTAAAGGTTTCCATCAGTACCGTGGATGGGAGGTATTAGCAGACGTTCAGTGCAGACAGTCTTATGGCCGTGGAATCAAGGGAGAGTACTTCTCATCTGTCCACGATTTGGTCCCGTGCCAGCAGCCAAGAACTGTCGAGCAGCAGTACTTGTGTTAGTTAACCTTCCTGTTCATCGCGTTTTTTAACATGTGTATTTCCCTCAGTTCGTCAGCCTGTATTGTGGTGTATCTCTCTTGCCAGGTTGTCACTGTATGTCTGTCCCTGTAACCAGCCAACCAACCAACCAACCAGCCAACCAACCAACCAACCAACCAACCCACCAACCAGCCCACAGTCTCTGGCGGTCCAGTCACACATACATGATGTATTTTTCCCACTCCCGGCCATCAGTGTACTGACCAGTCCGTCACATGTTGTGTTTCAGAAAGGAGACGCCGACAGGAGTTTTATCACAGTATCACAGTGCCGCTCATCTCTTTCCTGCTCGGCAACTGGAGCCAGAGAAATCACCACAATCCTCTTCAGGGAAGGTAAGCGTCTGTCTGTCTCTTTCTGCATGTCTCTCTCTGTCTACCTATATATCTTTATGTCTGTCTCTCTGTCTGTTTGCCTGTCTCTGTTTTTATCTCTCTCTCTCTGTCTTTCTCTCTGTCTTTCTGTCTCTCTGTCTGTCTCTTTTGTCTGTCTGTCTGTCAGTCTGTCTGTCTGTCTGTCTGTCTCTCTTTCTCTCTCTCTCTCTGCCGGTCTATCTCTCTTTTCCATCTATCAGTCAGGCCCCATGTTCTATGAAACTGTGTATGACGTCGTGTGAATCGGTCAAATCTCCTAGCTCGCTCCCCCCCCCCCCCCTTCCCCGTCCAACTTCCTCTACTTTCCTCTTTCTGTCTGTCCTCCTCCTTCTCTTCTTGCTTGTCCGGTACACAGTCCACGTAGCAAGCCGCCGTAGATGGACATTGTGTGAATTGTATGGACGGCGGCGCCGTCAATCACATTAGCGCCACACCTTTGTCTTCATGTCCTCCGTTCTCTTTTGTCTTGATGTCTCCCATTCTCTCTTGTCTTGATGTCTCCCATTCTCTCTCTGTTTCATCCAAGTAGTCCTCTCCGCCCTGTTTCCTTTCCTCTTCTTCGTCTGCCCCCTTCCCCCTCTCCATTCCTTGTGTGTCAATCTGTCCAGCTGTGCGTCTTTCTCCCTATCCGTGTACTTCCAAGACATAGGCCATTGATTGTTGTACTTCTGAATGACAAAGGAAGCTGGAGACTGGACTTTTGCCAGGACGCACATTGTAAGATATACGGAACAAGTAGCTAACAAAAGAAAACACGTGCCTGCAAGCAGTTTTTCTCTCGTTAAGAGAAGTTTCGGTAACATTCTGATTAAAAAGTTAAAAAGAAGAAAGAGAAGGGGGGGGGGGGGGAGGGGGGGATAAACGGAACAGTGAGTTCAACAAAAGGAAGTTTGTGTGTACTAGTGTAACCCTTCACTGATTCACTGACGGCCTGTTGGAACGACTGTTCAAACTTTACCCCCTGGACAGAACCATTGTGCTCCTGCCTTGAGTCGACCGACGAATGAAAGAAGTAATGGCGGCGAAACACAGGAGGAGTGACGGTGATTCTGTTGCACTGTGAAAGAAGACGATGGTCACTCCATGGAGACACTGGCCGTCATGGGTCACTACACTGCAGAGGGCTTTGTGGTGATGGCCACCCCATGGAGACACTGGTCGTCACGGGTCACTGCACTGCAGAGGGCTTTGTGGTGATGGTCACCCCATGGAGACACTGGCCGTCACGGATCACTGCACTGCAGAGGGCTTTGTGGTGATGGCCACCCCATGGAGACACTGGCCATCACGGGACACTGCACTGCAGAGGGCTTTGTGGTGATGGTCACCCCATGGAGACACTGGCCGCCACGGGTCACTGCACTGCAGAGGGCTTTGTGGTGATGGTCACCCCATGGAGACACTGGCCGTCACGGGTCACTGCACTGCAGAGGGCTTTGTGGTGATGGTCAGTTCAAAGAGATACTGGCCGTCACGGGTCACTACACTGCAGAGGGCTTTGCGGAATCATAGGAATCTTAGCTTGCTAATTGTCCACTTGTGTCAAAAGTGAACCAGAGAATGATGATGATGATGATGACGATGATGATGATGATGATTAAGAGTACTTATATGGCGCCTACCTTCAGAGACCAAGCTCTAGGCGCTTTGCAATCCATGCTGTCCTTTCCACAACGGGGCTGTTTACCTGGGTAGAGCCGACTGAATAGCTGCCTGCTAGGACTGTATTGTTTCCTGAGCCATTCAGGCCAGTTACAGTCCTTCAGTTTCTCATTCTTTCGTTCTTTCAATGCATGCTGTGTGTACACTTGTTATCCATACCAACAGCCAAACTGGCCTTCTCTTCCCAATGTTGCTGGTAGGATTTTATGCGTGTGAGAGATAGGCGTGCGTATATAGTTTGATTTGAGGGACTATGATCAATTAGATGTCAGAATTTTGTTTCGTTTCACTCTGCCGATTAGTAAAGTCACACGTTAGCTATCATTCGAGACCGAAAAGTAGTCTGTTGGTGCAAGTGAAAGAGGACATGGACAAGCTGCGACCAGTGGGATCCATCTCCAGTATACAGAGGCATCGTGCGCCGTGGATGGATGGAGGCGGGGAAGCCGTAAAGGTCATAGCAGTCGTCATACAGAGCCTGTCTGTCCCACAGTCGTCTACAGGCTGCACACCAGTAATTAATGCAACAAGGCGTAGTTTAGGAATCAAGTCTTTATGGACTGGCACAACTGGTATCATTTTTCGGAAATGTTAAAGTGTCTGAAAGATAAGCCCCCTTCTTCAAGTCGAGTCAAGATTATCTTTATTGTGGGTGGCCGAATAAGCTGTCAACCTTTTTTTTTTTTAACATCCTGGCCTCATGAAAAGAAAGAAACAAATACAGCATATAACAAGGGAAATTAACAATCAACATTTTCAAGGGCACAACACTCTAGCCATTCTTTTTTTCTCTTGTTTTTCCTATGCCCACCAGACTACAAGTTACGTGGTTCCAAGCAGACAGCGTAAGATGAAAAGAAGGGGGTCTGGGAAAGGGCAGCTATAACAAAGATAGGGTCAGTATTCCAAGGCCTTTGACGTCAAATGTGGGATGGTTCATGTAATCCTGGATTGTGAGTGATTTTGTCAGGGGAAAATCCTCAACAACGAGCACAATGATTAGATAGTTTGTTCATTTGATCTGAATTCAGCTTGAACATTTTACATTGTGGCTCAGTTTCATGCTGTGCCTTAGAACGCTTACACGGATGATATAGCGTTTTGGTACATTGACGTATTTGTGGTGTGCGGCCAGCAGGGAGTGAAGGGAGGGAAGCGATGAAGGTCAGAGCGACCTTCAAACAAGACCATGATGACTGTATAATAACACTTCGATGGATATTGCCCACTTGCGTGTCTCCTCTGTTGGCATACCTAGGTCTGGAAACAATAGTGATTGGATGGGGGAATGATGGGGGAGGGGCGGGGTCACGGGTAAATGTCTCTCTGGTTTCCTGTCCTCCCTGTCCTTCGTCACGAACCGTTGGAATCAGGGATTTTGAATAATGTTGCTGCGTCAGAATGCCATAGAATGTTCCCCTCGTCCTGCTGCTGATCCTCTTCTCTTTGTGTGTGTGTGTGTGTGTGTGTGTGTGTGTGTGTGTGAGAGAGAGAGAGAGAGAGAGAGAGGGGGGGGGGGGAGAGAATATTGCTTACAGCCCAGTTGACCGCAAAGAGCCAAGCCCTTTTAGCACTGTTCACATTATTGTGGTCTAACATTGTGACCATACTAACACAATTCACAATCTCTCTCTCTCTCTCTCTCTCTCTCTCTCTCTCTCTTTCAAACTCTCCACCTGTACTCCTCAACATGAACATTAACTTACGTTTTATATCTGCTGCCTTCATGACATTACATACGACATCTCTTGTCATGACAATGGTCGTCCGTGCTGGTGATCAGAACAGCTGGTCGATAAATACACGGTGGGTCCGTGGTATAGGATGTTATCCATTTCATGGATTCGTGTAGTGTGCGAACCGCAGAAGCTTTTCATCCTTCGGCTTTCTGCTCCTGCTGCCAACTGCTCCGCTCTACGTTCAGCTGAGGAGGAATGCCTGCACTGGCCAGAGCCGTGTATCAGATCGGGCCTAGCTTGGGGGAGATTAGGAAACTGGCCCCCTCCTCTCCTCTCTCTCCTCTCACCCATTTTCTTTTGCTCTCCTCCAGCCCAACCCCCACCTCCCACCCCCACCCCCGTCCCTGTACCCCCCCTGCCGGCTGTGTCTTGTCCGTTTTCCCCCTCGGCCTGTGTTTAGCTGCACCCCGTTCATCAGCTGATTCAGACCCATCATTAGGAGTCACCACCTTGATCAGGCACGGCAGAGAGCGATGGGGTGGAGTGGAGAGTGGGGGTGGGATGGGGGGGGGGTGTCAGAGGTGGAGCTGGCTGCTGGCCTGTGCTGAGTGCAATGTTTCCTTTTGTTTGTGCTGCAGTCGGTGTCAGCTGTAAACAGGCCGTCAGCGCTGACAGAGAGGGATGAGCCAGTAATGGAAGGTTCGGGCGGTTTCTGGCCTGCCATCACATAAATGGAGACTTACATAGTTGGGAGGGGTGGTGGTGGTGATGTTGCTGTTGATAATGGTGTGTGGCGGTGGTGGTGGTGGTGGTGGTGATGAACATCATCTCTATGATCGTGACATCAGTTTTCTTGTTCTTGATCTTCCTGCTCCTCTTCTTCTTGGTCTTGTCGTTTTCTTCTTCTTTTTTCTTCTTGCTCCACTTCCTCCTTCTCCTCCTCTTCCTCCTCCATCTCCTCCTTCTCCGCCTCCTCTTCTTCTTCTTCTTTTTCTTCTCTCTATCTCCCTGTGTCTCTGTCTCTTGTCTCTGTCTGTCTGTCTGTCTGTCTCTCCCTCTCTCTCTCTCTCTCTCTCTCTCTCTCTCTCTCTCTCTCTCCCTCCCTCGTCTGTTCGCCCCCCACCTTTCACCTCACCCGTTCATGTTTCCTGTTTTACTGGCGGAGAAAAATCTCTGCTTTCACTCTCTCTCTCTCTCCCTCTCACTTTCTCTCTCTCTCACTCTCTCTCTCTTCCTCTCTCTCCCCTTCGCTCCCTCCCTCACTCCCTCTCTCTCTCGCTTGTGCTCTCTGTCTCTGTCTCTGTCTGTCTGTCTGTCTCTGTCTGTCTGTCTGTCTGTCTGTCTGTCTGTCTGTCTCTCTCTCTCTCTCTCTCTCTCTCTCTCTCTCTCTCTCTCTCCCCCACAACGAACCACTTTTAATTCTGTACTGTACTTCTCCTGCCCTCAAGAGGGGTTGACGGCAAAGGTAGGAGCACCACAGACATACACGCTGTGGGAACACACCACCATCCGGTGTGGACAACAGACCGCAGGGACTGGCACAGTGGGTGTAGGAGCACCACAGACATACACACTGTGTGAGCACACCACCATCCGGTGTGGACAACAGACGGCAGGGACTGGCACAGTGGGTGTACGACCACAGACATTCACACTTTGGGAGCACACCACCATCCGGTGTGGACAACAGACGGCAGGGACTGGTACAGTGGGTGTAGGAGCACCACAGACATACACACTGTGGGAGCACACCACTATCTGGTGTGGACAACACACAGCAGGGACTGGCACAGTGGGTGTAGGAGCACCACAGACATACACACTGTGGGAGCACATCACCATCCGGTGTGGACAACAGACGGCAGGGACTGGCACAGTGGGTGTAGGACCACAGACATTCACACTTTGGGAGCACACCACCATCCGGTGTGGACAACAGACGGCAGGGACTGGTACAGTGGGTGTAGGAGCACCACAGACATACACACTGTGGTGGCACACCACCATCCGGTGTGGACAACAGACGGCAGGGACTGGCACAGTGAGTGTTGGACCACAGACATACACACTGTGGGAGCACATCACCATCCGGTGTGGACAACAGACGGCAGGTACTGGCACAGTGAGTGTAGGAGCACCACAGACATACACACTGTGGGAGCACATCACCATCCGGTGTGGACAACAGACGGCAGGGACTGGCACAGTGAGTGTAGGAGCACCACAGACATACACACTGTGGGAGCACATCACCATCCGGTGTGGACAACAGACGGCAGGGACTGGCACAATGGGTGTAGGACCACAGACATTCACACTTTGGGAGCACACCACCATCCGGTGTGGACAACAGACGGCAGGGATTGGCACAGTGGGTGTAGGAGCACCACAGACATACACACTGTGGGAGCACACCACCATCCGGTGTGGACAACAGACGGCAGGGACTAGTACAGTGGGTGTAGGAGCACCACAGACATACGCACTTTGGTAGCACACCACCATCCGGTGTGGACAACAGACGGCAGGGATTGGCACAGTGAGTGTAGGAGCACCACAGACATACACACTTTGGGAGCACACCACCATCCGGTGTGGACAACAGACGGCAGGGACTGGCACAGTGAGTGTAGGACCACAGACATACACACTGTGGGAGCACACCACCATCCGGTGTGGACAACAGACGGCAGGGACTGGCACAGTGAGTGTAGGACCACAGACATACACACTTTGGTAGCACACCACCATCCGGTGTGGACAACAGACGGCAGGGACTGGCACAGTGAGTGTAGGACCACAGACATACACACTGTGGGAGCACATCACCATCCGGTGTGGACAACAGACGGCAGGGACTGGCACAATGGGTGTAGGACCACAGACATTCACACTTTGGGAGCACACCACCATCCGGTGTGGACAACAGATGGCAGGGACTGGCATAGTGAGTGTAGGACCACAGACATACACACTGTGGGAGCACATCACCATCCGGTGTGGACAACAGACGGCAGGTACTGGCACAGTGAGTGTAGGAGCACCACAGACATACACACAGTGGGAGCGCATCACCATCCGGTGTGGACAACAGACGGCAGGGACTGGCACAGTGGGTGAAGCTGCTGACGGAGGAGCGGACACTGCAGGGTGTGCATCCATCCCCAGTGGCGGCCCTGATGGGTTCTGCAGAAGCAGCAGTGCCGGCAGTGGCAGACGGTGGACCTCCTGATCCCCCCTCCCTGCAGACCTCCTCTTCTGTAGAAACCAGCTTCCTCTTCCAGGGCCTCCACTCCCTCTACTGTCTCACTTCCTGCCTCTCTCTCCTCATCGTGCTGATCTGGTGGATACATCTGGGACAGGTCAGGACTGATCCTCTGTGTCTCTGAACAGAAGGTTCTCTCTCTCTGTCCAGTGAACTCTGTCTGTCTGTTTGTGTGTCTGTCTGTCTCTCTTTCTCTGTCTCTGCCTCTCTCTGTCTCTCTCTCATTCTCTCTCTCAATCCAGTTAGCTCTCCCTCTCTTTCTCCCTCTCTCTCTCTCTGTCTCTGTCTGAATCCAGTGAGCTCTCTCTCAATCCAGTGAGCTGTGTTTGTGTGTGTGTGTGTGTGTGTGTGTGTGCGTGTGCGTGCGTGCGTGCGTGTGTGCATGGAGAAGGGGTGGGAATGGGAAGTGTGGAGGCGCTGACAGAGAAGATCCAGATTGATTTCTAACTAGTTACCACCAAGTGCTGTCTGCAGACTGATTTAGCTTCAAGCGCTAAGAACCTGTTCTTCACAAACACTGTTCAGGCCCAGCCTGCAAAACTCATCCTCCTATGACTTGCTTCAAATCTACCATAGAGCTGCATCGAGCTGAACTCCTCTCCTGTATCACAACTTGGCGCTGTATTTTTGGTGTGCATTCTGTTTCCTCTCAGAGTCTGTTCCAGTATACCGTGAAGTCTATATTGGGCAAGGAATTTCTTTTCTTTTGATGTTGTCGCAGCTTGTAGACACTGTGCTAGTAGACTATAGGCCACAGTAGAATTGTTTTAGGGAACTGGTGTGTGTGTGGTCAGTGCAAATGGGACCCTCCCCCCCCCATCCACCTCCCTCACTCCCCACCATCAAGGCCCAGAGGTCCTAAACAGAATTCGTGAGACGGGATCCGTAAAAGAGGGATCTGGATCCGTAAGATGGGATCCGTGAGAGGGATCCCCTGAAGACAGTCACGTCCTGGGCGGCGGTGAAAGATAAGGAAGAGGGTTAGCAGTGGACATGACAGAGGGTTGGCAGTGGACGTGACAGAGGGTTGACAGTGGACGTGACAGAGGGTTGGCAGTGGACGTGACAGAGGGTTGGCAGTGGACATGACAGAAGGTTGGCATGGACGTGGCAGAGGGTTGGCAGTGGACGTGGCAGAGGGTTGGCAGTGGACGTGACAGAGGGTTGGCAGTGGACGTGACAGAGGGTTGGCAGTGGACGTGACAGAGGGTTGGCAGTGGACATGACAGAAGGTTGGCATGGACGTGGCAGAGGGTTGGCAGTGGACGTGGCAGAGGGTTGGCAGTGGACGTGGCAGAGGGTTGGCAGTGGACATGACAGAGGGTTGGCAGTGGACGTGGCAGAGGGTTGGCAGTGGACATGACAGAGGGTTGGCAGTGGACGTGGCCGAGAGGCTGGAAGAGAGCCCACACTGCGGGAGGACTACCGAGTTCTGGCGGACGGCTGTCGTTAGGAGGAGTGCTGGTCGGACGGGAGGACAGGGAGAAGGAGGGGGGAGAGGGGGTAGAAGGTCGTGGACGGACGTTGAGGGGGTCAGTTCTCTCGATCCGAGAACGGTTGGAGTGGCTGTCACTTATCTTCGGGAGCAGTGATGAGGTGTGTGTGTGTGTGTGTGTGTGTGTGTGTGTGTGTGTGTGTGTGTGTGTGTGTGTGTGTGCGTGCGTGCGTGTATGTGCGTGTATGTGTGTGCGTGTTTGTGTCTGTGTGTGTATGAGAGAGAGAGAGACAAGGGGGGGGGGGGTCTTTGTCTTTCTGTCTGTCTGTCTGCCTGCCTGCCTGTCTGTCTGTCTGTCTGACTGTCTCTCATCTGTCTCTCTGTCTCTGTCTGTCTGTCTGTCTGTCTGTCTGTCTGTCAGTCTCTCTCTCTCTCTCTCTCTCTCTCTCTCTCTCTTCTCTCTCTGTCTGTTGGTGTGTGTGTGTGTGTGTGTGTGTGTGTGTGTGTGTGTGTGTGTGTGTGTGTGTGTGTAAGGATCTTGGGGAAGGGAAGAGTCAGCCATTTCCCATCTGTTTGCACGTACCCCAGTTTACATGTCAGACTGCTTATTGGACTGATCTATTTTGGCGATGTTTCCTTTTCGTGTGTGTTAACATGCATGCACGTGCGTGCATTGGAATGGGATGGAATGGAGGGAGAGCGAGAAGTTGGACGGCGGGAGGGTAGGGGCCGGGGAGGGTGAAATGGGGGATGTGACTTTGAAAGAAACGAAAAGACGTGAAGGTGATCTGTTCAAATGTACACGTAAGAACCCTATTCCTCTCGTCATTAAAACTGCGATGGGTTGTGTGCGGGAGAAAATTGATGGGCATCATGTTGTATTTAAGCGCTGATGTTTGTTTCTAAGTACTGTCAGCCTTTGCCATGAATACTGACTACTCACGGTGACCAGGCCCGCCAGCACAGTCCTGTGTTGTATTTAAGCGCTAATGTTTGTTTCCATGTACTGTCAGCCTTCGCCAAAGCGCTGATGTTTGTTTCCAAGTACTGTCTGCCTTCGCCATGAATACTGACTACTGACGGTGACCAGGCCTGCCAGCACAGTCCTGTGTTGTATTTAAGCGCTGATGTCTGTTTCCAAGTACTGTCAGCCTTCGCCATGAATACTGACTACTGACGGTGACCAGGCCTGCCAGCACAGTCCTGTGTTGTATTTAAGCGCTGATGTCTGTTTCCAAGTACTGTCAGCCTTCGCCGTGAATACTGACTACTGACGGTGACCAGGCCTGCCAGCACAGTCCTGTGTTGTATTTAAGCGCTGATGTCTGTTTCCAAGTACTGGCAGCCTTCGCCATGAATACTGACTACTGACGGTGACCAGGCCTGCCAGCACAGTCCTGTGTGGTTGAGTGGCAGGGTCAGTGTTCACTCAATGTGGGCTCCGTTAGGAGAACAACTCGTGGTCTGCGTTGTTTTACGTCTGAAGCAGAGAAATTGTTGTTGGTTCATCACATTTAACTGGTTCATCACATTTAACTTGTCGCATATTGGCGCATGCCATGCTCTCCAGCAAAAACAACAACAAGAAACAAACCAAAAAAAATATATATATATATATATAGCGAGAGTGTTTAAAGTTTAGTCATTTTTTCTGTTCATTTCAGTATCCTGTCTTCCAGAATGTCTCGATACTTTGATTGCAGGAAGAAGATGCATAAAAAAACTAACAAACAAACAAAGCAAACAACAATGTATCTGAGCTCTGAGTTTGGGTACCTGGACTGGTACTATCAGCACCTCTCCGCCAAATGACGAAATTCTTTTCAGTGTTCCCTCACCACTATCCCCAGATCATATCATCAACTGTCATAGAGGTGAGATCACCATTATGAAAGTTCACACTCTAAAGTTCATTATTCAATGCGTTTGTACATGTTGGATACTGGGAACATGTATCCAATCAGCAGCAACCAAAAGCAACAACAAATTACAGTCAGACTGCCGTGCAACACGCACCAAAAGTAATTCTTAATTTCAGTTTCACCCATCACGGACTCCAACAGGACTCCAGTGGCGTGCCAGAAGAGGGATTGCACGTGGTAAACGGTGGGCCTTAAGTAGGAAACACACGGCTCGCCGACATGTTCCACCTGACCCTTTCCACATGGTGTGTACAGACCCTAAAGACGTCCTGGCAGTCATGGAGAACCCAAAAGTGCAGGATGCGCATTCTGTTGGCTGCCAGCTTCTATAGCTCAGTTCTCGTTGTATGTTACACAAAAGAACAACCATACTGTTGGAGTATAACGCCTAGTAAATTCAATACCTGTGTCCTGGGAAAAAAAAACTGGATCTGTGAACACCCTTACCCAGAAGAATGAACACATGAAGCCTTTGAGTACAAGGTTTATTGTTCAAAACCGAAACATGTCAGGAAGATATTAAAAGACAAAGAAAAGACGACTCAGGACTTAACAACTTTGTGCTCATGGATTTTGGCTCAGAAATCTAAACTTGGAAATAGGCACACACCTCAGCCATATGCTGCTACGAAAGAAATGAGATTGAGGGAGTTGCTGTGGAAAATAGTTCATAACATATACCCAACACATACTTTGTGACATGAAATGAAACTGGTGGACGACAATAAATGTTCCATTTGCAGAATTAAAGTGTTTCAGGAAAAACAACAACAAAAAACAAAAAAACAACAACAAAAAAAACGATAGTGGCGAAAATAGGATGGAGCCCCCACTGTTGTTTTTTTTATCTTAAAAAAAAAGCAAAAGAAAAACATATGGAAAAATTGGAGGCTGGGGGACAAAGAAAAAGTTCTTGTTGTATGTTGTCTTCATGGAGTGTGGAACTCGACGACTGCGCTGCGTTTTTTTTTTTGTATGTGTGTTGACCCAGCAGTCGGCTCCACGTGGCCCGTTTCAACAAACAGTGAAAGGAAAGACTGCTTCCTTCCTGGTCGCCAGGCGTGTGGGAGGAGGTGTGCTGTGTGTTTCTGCCTGCCGCTCTGGGCTGATGCCGCCTTTTACCTGCCTCATTACACTACCTTCACCACCAACACCTGCAGCGGCACAGGAGAGATGTGGGGGTGGGGGTGCTGGGTGAGGGTGGTGGAAGGCTGTGGAGACGAACTATTTAAAGGCCGAGAGAGGGACGGGGGGGGGGGGGGGGGGGGGGGGGGGGGGGGGGGGGGGGTGATCGGAAGGCGACATCAAAACTGAAAACAGGAGAAATCAAGCCAGAACAAACAAACAAACAAACACAACGAACTAACAGACATGTACGTGTGTGTCTGGCCAAATGCACTGAAGACATGTAAACCAACACTCGGTGTATTACAAAGAAAATCGTGTGCTTGTCTGCAAGGGCCAGCCCGTTCACTGTAGTGCACTTGGTTACATGTTCTTTACAGACGGAACACCAGAATTTCTCTCTGCATGTAACATGTGTGCTGCAGGGTTCTGTACATGGTGACTACTGGTATGACCACTGCTTTGTTGAAATAAAACCAAGGTACACATTGAAACACGACCAGGGGTAGGGATGAGGAGGGAAGGGGGGGGGGAGGGGGGTATTGTGCATGCGGTTAGCACTGCTGGAGGAAACCGTGAAAACACTAGGCCAGCAGAAGCTCCAGCAATAACTTCTACATGACAGGATGCCAGAAATCATGGTCTGGAACAGCAGTGATATCAAGAGCATGGACACAGGGTTTACTGGATGGAGTGGATGACTGGGAAGGCACAGCAGGCCTTTCACAATATGGGGAAAAACCAGCGACAGATCGTCAGGAAGAATGGCGTGAGACCTAATGTAGAATTCTATTCATGGTCATCAAAATAGATATTCTGAGTGGAGTCACAGTGCCATACAAAAGCCGAATGGAGTAACCTCACATCTAAAGGTAAGGTAATGTTGCTTATAGCCCAGCTGACCGCAGAGGGCCATATCAGGGCTGTCACCGCGTTGAAGTCAACTCACAAGTCATTTAAAAAAAAGAAGTCATTCACACAACCCTTTAAAATACAGCTTCTAAAAACACATCGGAAACTTCGTTAAAAAATCTTTCTTCCATAGAATCTTAGGTCAGATGAAAAATGTTAATCTCTTTCAGAAATTCGTCTCTGAATAAGATCTTCATGGAACCCCTCACATCTAAAAGAAAGAGAAGTGTCAGTATGTCTGACAGGTTTAGTGAACAGTTTGAGGGAAACGGGCTTACAAGCCAAAGTCCTCGCCATAGAGGTTGGAACATGGACTTACAAACGTGGGAGCAAAGACGTTCGTTGGCTCATCAGCCTATGGTCTCGTGGAACAGTAATCCAACTTCTGATAAGAGGACCAGAACCCTGAAGGCTGTAGCGGAGGCAGTGGAAAAGAGTTATGCTCTGATCTGATCGAGTGAATTCACAAGATAAGATGCCCAACCATCCAGGAAGTACAGGAGGGAATCCTGGCGGCGCCAGAACATGTCTGGCAGCAGGAGGGCATGTAGGGGTCACAGTGACCTGAAGGCAGCCTGGGCCTTTTAGAGCGTGAGGAGTTCAGGGCGGAAACATTGAGATGAAGGGGGCGAGTTCTCTGAAGACCTGCTGTCGAGCCCTGCTTAGTTTCTGCCTACTGCTTGGGTGTCCACTGCTTTGGGTATATCAGTACAACTTCCTCTCTCTCTCTCTCTCTCTCTCTCTCTCTCTCTCTCTCTCTCTCTCTCTCTCTCGGCCTCTCGGCAAGAAACGTTGTATTAGTCTTTGTACACACTGTGGTCAAACATGACCTTCCACCTGCCACCGACTTCCCCTCTCACTCCATGTATCCCTTTCGCTCTGCCTCTCTCAGTGTTTCTGCTGTCATGCCACCCCCACCCATCCCCTCTTTCTTTCTACCTGCCTGCGTGCCTGCCTGTCTTTCTGTCTATCTGGCTGGCTGGCTGGCTGGTTGGCTGGCTGGGTCTCTCTCTCTCTCTCTCTCCTCTCTCTCTCTCTCTCTCTCCTGTGCCCCCCTCCCCCCTCCCCTATTTCTTCTTTTGCGGATGCAAACGTGGATTTGAATTTGTGTTACGTTTCTTTGCATGCGCACAATGAGTGTACACCCGATAACCTTTGCTGCTTCTATGCGCGCGCTTGTGTGTGTGTGTGTGTGTGTGTGTGTGTGTGTGTGTGTGTGTGTGTGTGTGCGCGCGCGCGCGCGCGCGCGTTCCCTGCCTACCTGGTCATGTCTGCCCCTGTGTCCCTGGCTTCCTACCTGGTCATGTCTGCCCCTGTGTCCCTGGCTCCCTACCTGGTCATGTCCGCTCCTGGTCATGTCCGCTGGTCATGTGTGCCCCCGTGTCCCTGGCTTCCCTGCCTACCTAGTCATGTGTGCCCCCGTGTCCCTGGCTTCCCTACCTACCTGGTCAAGTGTGCCCTCGTGTCCCTGGCTTCCCTACCTGGTCATGTGTACCCCCGTGTCCCTGGCTTCCTTGCCTACCTGGTCATGTGTACCCCCGTGTCTCTGGCTTCCTACCTACCTGGTCATGTGTGCCACCGTGTCCCTGGCTTTCTACCTGGTCATGTATGCCCCCGTGTCCCTGGCTTCCTACCTACCTGGTAATGTGTGCCCCCGTGTCCCTGGCTTCCTACCTGGTCATGTGTGCCCCCGTGTCCCTGGCTTCCCTACCTGGTCATGTGTGCCCCCGTGTCCCTGGCTTCCTACCTGGTCATGTGTGCCGCCGTGTCCCTGGCTTCCCTACGTGGTCATATGTGCCCCCGTGTCCCTGGCTTCCCTACCTGCTCATGTCTGCCCCTGTGTCCCTGGCTTCCCTACCTGGTCATGTGTGCCCCCGTGTCCCTGGCTTCCCTACCTGGTCATGTGTGCCCCATGTCCCTGGCTTCCGTACCTGGTCAAGTGTGCCCCCGTGTCCCTGGCTTCCGTACCTGGTCAAGTGTGCCCCTGTGTTCCCTGGCTTCCTACCTGGTCATGTGTGCCCCCGTGTCCCTGGTTCCCTACCTGGTCATGTGTGCCCACGTGTCCCAGGCTTCCCTACCTGGTCATGTGTGCCTCCGTGTCCCTGGCTTCCCTACCTGTCATGTGTGCCCCCGTGTCCCTGGGTTCCCTCCCTACCTGGTCATGTGTGCCCCCGTGTCCCTGGCTTCCCTCACTACCTGCTCATGTGTGCCCCGTGTCCCTGGCTTCCCTACCTGGTCATATGTGCGCCCGTGTCCCTGGCTTCCCTACCTGGTCATGTGTGCCCTGTGTCCCTGGCTTCCCTACCTGGTCATGTGTGCCCCGTGTCCCTGGCTTCCCTCCCTGGTCATGTGTGCCCCCGTGTCCCTGGCTTCCCTTCCTGGTCATGTGTGCCCCCGTGTCCCTGGCTTCCCTACTGGTCATGTGTGCCTCCGTGTCCCAGGCTTCCCTACCTGTCATGTGTGCCCCCGTGTCCCTGGCTTCCCTCTCTACCAGGTCATGTGTGCCCCCGTGTCCCTGGCTTCCCTACATGGTGATGTGTGCCCCTGTGTCCCTGGCTTCCCTACCTGGTCATGTGTGCCCCGTGTCCCTGGCTTCTCTGCCTGGCCATGTGTGCCCCGTGTCCCTGGCTTCCCTACCTGGTCAAGTGTGCCCCCGTGTCCCTGGCTTCCCTACCTGGTCATGTGTGCCTCCATGTCCCTGGCTTCCTACCAGGTCATGTGTGCCCCCATGTCCCTGGCTTCCCTACCTGGTCATGTGTGCCGCCGTGTCCCTGGTTTTCCTGTCTACCTGGTCATGTGTGCCCCCGTCTCCCTGACTTCCCTACCTGGTCATGTGTGCCCCCGTGTCCCTGGCTTCCCTGCCTACCTGGTCATGTGTGCCCCCGTGTCCCTGGCTTCCCTGCCTACCTGGTCATGTGTGCCCCGTGTCCCTGGCTTCCCTACTACCTGGTCATGTGTGCCCCGTGTCCCTGGCTTCCTCCTACCTGGTCATGTGCCCCTGTCCCTGGCTTCCCTGCTACCTGGTCATGTGTGCCCCGTGTCCCTGGCTTCCCTGACTACTGGTCATGTGTGCCCCGTGTCCTGGCTCCTGCTCCTGGTCATGTGTGCGTCCCTGGCCTCTCCCTGCTACCTGGTCATGTGTGCCCCCGTGTCCCTGGCTTCCCTGCCTACCTGGTCATGTGTGCCCCCGTGTCCCTGGCTTCCCTGCTATCCTGGTCATGTGTGCCCCGTGTCCCTGGTTTCCTGCCTACCTGGTCATGTGTGCCCCCGTGTCCCTGGCTTCCCTGCCTACCTGGTCATGTGTGCCCCCGTGTCCTGGCTTCCCTACCTACCTGGTCATAGTGTGCCCCCGTGTCCCTTGGTCTTTCCCTGTCTCCTGGTCATGTGTGTGCCCCGTGTCCCTGGTTCCCTACCTACCTGGTCATGTGTGCCCCCCGTGTTTCCCTGGTCTTCCCACCTGCTCCTGGTCATGTGTGCCCCCGTGTCCCTGGCTTCCCTACCTACCTGGTCATGTGTGCCCCCGTGTCCCTGGTCTTCCCTGCCTACCTGGTCATGTGTGCCCCCGTGTCCCTGGCTTCCCTGCCTACCTGGTCATGTCTACCGCCGTGTCCCTGCTTCCTGCCTACCTGGTCATGTCTACCGCCGTGTCCCTGGCTTCTCTGCCTACCTGGTCATGTGTGCCCCCTGTTCCTGGCTTCCCT
>CM065740.1:1348337-1350837 GCA_033310375.1 Conus canariensis
CAGAGTGGGGGAGGGGGGGGGCAGTCATGTTCACCATGAGCCTGTATGGCTGATAGGACAGGCATGTTGGGGAGACAGAGAGTGGGGAGGGGACAGTCATGTTCACCATGAGCCTGTATGGCTGATAGGACAGGCATGTAGGGAGACAGAGTAGGGGGGGGGGGGGCAGTCACGTTCACCATGAGCCTGTATGGCTGATAGGACAGGCATGTTGGGGAGACAGAGAGTGGGGAGGGGACAGTCATGTTCACCATGAGCCTGTATGGCTGATAGGACAGGCATGTAGGGAGACAGAGTAGGGGGGGGGGCAGTCACGTTCACCATGAGCCTGTATGGCTGATAGGACAGGCATGTTGGGGAGACAGAGAGTGGAGAGGGACAGTCATGTTCACTGAGCCTGTATGGCTGATAGGACAGGCATGTGGGAGACGAGGTGGGGGGGGGGCAATCATGTTCACCATGAGCCTGTATGGCTGATAGGACAGGCATGTGGGAGACAGAGAGTGGGGAGGGGGGGGGCAGATGACGATGATGACAGGCATGTGGGGAGACAGAGAGTGGGGGGGGGGGGGGGCAGTCAGTTCACCATCAGCCTGTATGGCTGATAGGACAGGCATGTAGGGAGACAGAGTAGTGGGGGGGGGGGGGGGGCAAGTCACGTTCACCATGAGCCTGTATGGCTGATAGGACAGCATGTGGAGCAGGATGAGGGAAGTATGTCCGGCTGTAGGCTGATAGACAGGCATGTGGGAGAGAGAGTGGGGGGGGGGGGGGGCAGTCATGTTCACCATGAGCCTGTATGGCTGATAGGACAGGCATGTGGGGAGACAGAGTGGGGAGGGGGGGGGGGGACAGTCATGTTCACCATGAGCCTGTATGGCTGATAGGACAGGCATGTGGGGAGACAGAGAGGGGGGGGGGGGGGGGGGCAGTCACGTTCACCATCAGCCTGTATGGCTGATAGGACAGGCATGTGGGGAGACAGAGTGGGGAGGGGGGGGGGCAGTCATGTTCACCATGAGCCTGTATGGCTGATAGGACAGGCATGTGGGGAGACAGAGAGTGGGGAGGGGGGACAGTCATGTTCACCATGAGCCTGTATGGCTGATAGGACAGGCATGTAGGGAGACAGAGTAGGGGGGGGGGGGGCAGTCACGTTCACCATGAGCCTGTATGGCTGATAGGACAGGCATGTTGGGGAGACAGAGAGTGGGGAGGGGACAGTCATGTTCACCATGAGCCTGTATGGCTGATAGGACAGGCATGTTGGGGAGACAGAGAGTGGGGAGGGGACAGTCATGTTCACCATGAGCCTGTATGGCTGATAGGACAGGCATGTAGGGAGACAGAGTAGGGGGGGGGGGCAGTCACGTTCACCATGAGCCTGTATGGCTGATAGGACAGGCATGTTGGGGAGACAGAGAGTGGGAGGGGACAGTCATGTTCACCATGAGCCTGTATGGCTGATAGGACAGGCATGTGGGGAGACAGAGAGTGGGGGGGGGGGGGGCAGTCATGTTCACCATGAGCCTGTATGGCTGATAGGACAGGCATGTGGGGAGACAGAGAGTGGGGAAGGGGGGGGGGGGGGACAGTCATGTTCACCATGAGCCTGTATGGCTGATAGGACAGGCATGTGGGGAGACAGAGAGTGGGGGGGGGGGGGGGGACAGTCACGTTCACCATCAGCCTGTATGGCTGATAGGACAGGCATGTAGGGAGACAGAGTAGGGGGGGGGGGGGCAGTCACGTTCACCATGAGCCTGTATGGCTGATAGGACAGGCATGTTGGGGAGACAGAGAGTGGAGAGGGGACAGTCATGTTCACCATGAGCCTGTATGGCTGATAGGACAGGCATGTGGGGAGACAGAGAGTGGGGGGGGGGGGGGGGCAGTCATGTTCACCATGAGCCTGTATGGCTGATAGGACAGGCATGTGGGGAGACAGAGTGGGGAAGGGGGGGGGGGGACAGTCATGTTCACCATGAGCCTGTATGGCTGATAGGACAGGCATGTGGGGAGACAGAGAGGGGGGGGGGGGGGGGGGACAGTCATCGTTCACCATCAGCCTGTATGGCTGATAGGACAGGCATGTGGGGAGACAGAGTGGGGGAGGGGGGGGGCAGTCATGTTCACCATGAGCCTGTATGGCTGATAGGACAGGCATGTTGGGGAGACAGAGAGTGGGGAGGGGACAGTCATGTTCACCATGAGCCTGTATGGCTGATAGGACAGGCATGTAGGGAGACAGAGTAGGGGGGGGGGGCAGTCAGTTCACATGAGCCTGTATGGCTGATAGGACAGGCATGGTGGGGGAGACAGAGGTGGGGAGGGGACAGTCATGTTCACATGAGCCTGTATGGCTGATAGGACAGGCATGTGGGGAGACAGAGAGTGGGGGGGGGGGGGGGACAGTCATGTTCACCATGAGCCTGTATGGCTGATAGGACAGGCATGTAGGGGAGACAGAGGAGGGGGGGGGGGACAGTCACGTTCACCA
>CM065740.1:1355837-1358337 GCA_033310375.1 Conus canariensis
CAGTGGAACCATACAATGTTTTACTATTGTTCATCTTGACACACACTGTTTCCCTTCAGCAGTGGAATCAGACAATGTTTTAGTGTTGTTCTTGACACACACTGTTTCCCTTCAGCAGTGGAATCAGACAGTGTTTTAGTGTTGTTCCTCTTGACACACACTGTTTCCCTTCAGCAGTGGAATCAGACAGTGTTTCACTATTGTTCTTGACACACACTGTTTCCCTTCAGCAGTGGAATCAGACAATGTTTTAGTGTTGTTCATCTTGACACACACTGTTTCCCTTCAGCAGTGGAATCAAACAATGTTTTACTATTGTTCTTCTTGACACACACTGTTTCCCTTCAGCAATGGAATCAGACAATGTTTTAGTGTTGTTCTTGACACACACGGCCCTTCAGCAGTGGAATCAGACAATGTTTTAGTGTTCTTCTTGACACACACTGTTTCCCTTCAGCAGTGGAATCAGACAATGTTTTAGTGTTCTTCTTGACACACACTGCTTTCCTTCAGCAGTGGAATCAGACGAAGTATCAACAATACAACTTTGTGATATAACCCACATGGCAACTGAAGGCTACACGCTGTGTATGAGCGTCATTTCACGGACATTTCCGCTGTGCAAAGGGGCATCTGGAGTGATATTTGATGTTGAACGTGACGAACGCTTCACAGAAGTGCAAACAGTTCAGCTCTGGGTGGTTTTAGCCCAGTCGACCGTGAAGGGCACCATGTCTCAGCACAGTCTTTCCGTTAGGGACAGACCACTGGGATAGTGGCGCACATGGAGGCAGCATTTCTCAATATGATCTTTCCGTTAGGGACAGCCTACTGGGATAGTGGCGCACATGGAGGCAGCATTTCTCAATATGATCTTTCCGTTAGGGACAGCCTACTGGGATAGTGGCGCACATGGAGGCAGCATTTCTCAATATGATCTTTCCGTTAGGGACAGCCTACTGGGATAGTGGCGCACACGGAGGCAGCATTTCTCAGTATGATCTTTCCGTTAGGGACAGACTATTCGGGCACAGGCACACACAGAGGTCAGCATACTCAGTAGGATCTTTCCGTTAGGGACAGACTATTCGGGCACAGGCACACAGAGGTCAGCATTCTCAGTAGGATCTTTCCGTTAGGGACAGACTATTCGGGCACAGATACACACAGTGGTCAGCATTCTTAGTAGGATCTTTCCGTCAGGGACAGACCATTCGGGCACAGGTGCACACAGAGGTCAGCATTCTCAGTAGGATCTTAGAGTTAAGGGCAGACGAGGGATCGACTGTAGGACAGTGTGACACATGAAGGCCAGCATATCTACGAAAGACCTTTCCATTAGGGACAGACGGCGGTCCGACTGTAGGACAGTGTGACACACGAAGGCCAGCATATCTACGTAAGACCTTTCCATTAGGGACAGATGGCGATCCGACTGTAGGACAGTGTGACACACGAAGGCCAGCATATCTACGAAAGACCTTTCCGTTAGGGACAGACGGCGGTCCGACTGTAGGACAGTGTGACACACGAAGGCCAGCATATCTACGAAAGACCTTTCCATTAGGGACAGACGGCGGTCCGACTGTAGGACAGTGTGACACACGAAGGCCAGCATATCTACGAAAGACCTTTCCATTAGGGACAGACGGCGGTCCGACTGTAGGACAGTGTGACACACGAAGGCCAGCATATCTACGAAAGACCTTTCCATTAGGGACAGACGGCGGTCCGACTGTAGGACAGTGTGACACACGAAGGCCAGCATATCTACGTAAGACCTTTCCGTTAGGGACAGACAGCGGTCCGACTGTAGGACAGTGTGACACACGAAGGCCAGCATATCTACGTAAGACCTTTCCATTAGGGACAGACGACGGTCCGACTGTAGGACAGTGTGACACACGAAGGCCAGCATATCTACGTAAGACCTTTCCATTAGGGACAGACGGCGGTCCGACTGTAGGACAGTGTGACACACGAAGGCCAGCATATCTACGTAAGACCTTTCCATTAGGGACAGACGGCGGTCCGACTGTAGGACAGTGTGACACACGAAGGCCAGCATATCTACGTAAGACCTTTCCATTAGGGACAGACGGCGGTCCGACTGTAGGACAGTGTGACACACGAAGGCCAGCATATCTACGTAAGACCTTTCCATTAGGGACAGACGACGGTCCGACTGTAGGACAGTGTGACACACGAAGGCCAGCATATCTACGAAAGACCTTTCCATTAGGGACAGACGGCGGTCCGACTGTAGGACAGTGTGACACACGAAGGCCAGCATATCTACGTAAGACCTTTCCATTAGGGACAGACGGCGGTCCGACTGTAGGACAGTGTGACACACGAAGGCCAGCATATCTACGTAAGACCTTTCCATTAGGGACAGACGGCGGTCCGACTCTTGGACACAGGCTGCACACCAACAATTAATGCGCCAAGGCCTTGCTAAAGGAATCTAGTATTTAGAGACTGAGGCAATTAGATTGTT
>CM065740.1:1363337-1368337 GCA_033310375.1 Conus canariensis
TGTGTGTGTGTGTGTGTGTGTGTGTGTGCACGCACAGTGAAAAGGCTCCTATTTACAGGGTTATGACAGACTGATGATGTGTGGCGCTCATGACGTGTTTACATTCATTGTCAGAAACCGTCCTCCATGATCACAATACCGTTAATGATATAAGGCCAGCAAGCTCACCGCACCTCTCAAAGCCACAGTAAAGGTGAAATGAAATGAGATCTGTTGTACATTCAAAAAGGAAAGAACACAGCACATTTAGTATCACTTCAGTGTGGATATCAGACAAGACTGATAATGAAACGAAAAATAGATTTAAAAAAAGTGAAACTATAAAGCTCTGTCTGTCTGTCTGTCTGTCTGTCTGTCTGTCTGTCTCTCTCTCTCTCTCTCTCTCTCTCTCTCTCTCTCTCTCTCTCTCTCTCTCTCTCTCTCTCTTTTCTTCTCCTTCTCTCTCTTATGTCTGCGGTAATCCCTGTTTATTCCTCTCTCCCTCCCTTCCGTGTGTGTGTGTGTGTGTGTGTGTGTGTGTGTGTGTGTGTGTGTGTGTGAGAGAGAGAGAGAGAGATTCAGATTCAGACGATTTATTCATTTAAGGCCTTAGCCCATATGAAAAGGGCGATAACAATGCTACTGTAAAATTATTATAAAGGCAGCAGTATCACGAGTCCTTACGATTACAACATGCAAACAATCATGAAAGCAATGTTTCTCTTAACTGGAAAGCTTTATAGATATAAAGAATTAAACAACGTTCTTTTCTGATGACATCAGCAAGCAAAAACGAAACATACATGGTTGCTTGTAGAATTTCCTGGGTATTAGCTGTAAACGGAGATGGCTTTGAAGCAGGGCACTGCAAAACAAAATGAACCTCATCTTTGACTGATTCTTTGACAAAGGCGACAGAGCAATTCATCATAAATTACGTTTTTTGTAGCGATTAGCATGTACCTTAATTTTAGAGAGTCCAAATCTAAATCTAGTGAAAGTAAATCGTACATGCTTGTTCATGTTAAACAAAAGGTAATTCTTAACTAAATGTAAGGATTTGTAAACTTTGTACTCATCGAATCTGTTACTTGAATGAATAGGACTTTCCCATCTTTGCCATCTACTGTGGATCAATCTTTGTCGAATTGTTTGGAGAAACTTACGTTCTTCTCCTACTCCTTGATATATCCATGCGTATCCTAATCCCAGTTCACACAAACAGATACGTACATTTGAAACCCAGTTACTTTTGCCCCTGAGTCGAGATCAAATAGCGCATTATACGCTTTTCGTTGTAACCTATCGTTATTCATGTTTAATAACTTTAACCAGTAGCGGATACTTTTAACTGTAGAATTTATATATATTGGATATCTGTTCGCTTCCCCGTATACTAAACCATTTGGCGTTCTAAGTTCTACACCCAAAAGTTTTTTTGTTTTTTTTTAACCCATTCTAATGAACCGATTCACAGTGAACCACAGCATTCTTATCTAAACCTCCTAGCTCCGAACCATACTACACAATGGGTTGTATCTGTTTTTTAATACAATTTCTTCATAACGCATAATAACACATTCCTAGCTCTGCTAGAAAGGTCTCTACATGCAGCAACAAAACTCAGCCGAGTAGAGAAAATTATGCCGAGGTACTTGTAAACGATTACAACAGGCATAACAGAACCATCATACAGCCAGAGAGAGAGAGAGAGAGAGAGAGAGAGAGAGAGAGAGAGAGAGAGAGAGAGAGAGAGAGAGAGAGGGGGGGCGCTGTCTAACTCAAGGGCAGGTAACGACCAGAGAATGGACTTGTTTTCCCTTCAATCGATTCTTTTTCCCGGCTTTAGCAGCAGCCCTACCGTTTTCATGGTCTTGTTTTTGCTGACTTTTATTTGTCTTGTCCGATCATATTTTGAGATGTCTTTTCCAGCTTTCTTTTACAGATGTTTTTGACTGTGGAATTTTCCAGTGAAGACAGTACTTTCTAATAAAAAAAATGTGAGGTTAGGGAACACGTTTTAGGAGGTAAATTGCGTTTCTGCAGTCATGGGATGTACGTCTTGTGATATTTACACATTTAGGGTTGGGCATTTTAAAGCTGTTGTAGAGAGCTGACATTGAAATGGGAAAAGTATAGGTTGAAAAAGAAGACATAATTTGGTCGTTCGAAACCTATACACAAACATCGCGAGCGGACGCTTTTTTTTTTTTTTTTTGCGGTTATGTACGATTTGCAGTTCCGAATTTTACACTTATGACACATGGTTGCTGTTCTTGATGAGGGGAATGAGGGCCGGAATAGCTCAGTGGTAGAGCGCCGGACTCGTAATCCTGGGGTTGCGGGTTCGAATCTTCGCCGAGCCTTTTCGATACAGGGGGATTTTTCCCTCGGATTTAAACATTGGTTCTGACTCCATTTCCCATACAGTCCTTCGAATGAGACTATAAACCGAGGTTCCATGTGTGAACGCACGCATAACATATTGCACACACGTCAAATCCCATCACCAACTTTCGGAAGAGAAGGCCAGTTTGGCCGTTGGTATGGATGACACGTTACACATAGCAGATGGGTTTAATACTTGCCTGTCTATACAGGCAGTGTCCGCAGGTGTATCAGCCTGCGTACGCAGAAGAAGATGAGTGGTACATCCCCGTCTTGCTGACATCGTAAGTTCGGGAAAAGAAAAAAAAAAAAAAAAAAAAAAGGGAAGGGGGGGGGGGGGGGGGGCGGCGGCTAACTTTATATTGTAACTAATTTGAAAACACGGGAAATGGGTTTTAGGGTTGGGGAAAGGGTCAGGAACACAGACATAACCAAAAAAAGAAAAAACAAAAACAAAGTGGATAGTTGGGAGCGTGATGAAGGGGATCCAGTGGGAGTCCTGTAGCAGTCGGTGACATCATCATCTCAGCTGTCACCAGTCAGGGGCAGACAACCCCATGCAGGACGTCAGCAGTCACTTCACGGGTGGGGGTGGGGGGGGATTGAAGAAGGATGAGGAAGGGGGAAATTAAGCGGGGGGGGGGGGGGGGGGGTGTTCCGGAGTGGGGGCTGGGGATGGAGGTGGGGGGTGGAGGGGGAGAACAGGATTTCAAGTTTCACTTCCTCAAATGTTCATCCTTATACCTCAAAATTCTCACTGTCCACCCCCCCCCCCCTCTCACTCTCAGTCCTCGTCCCTTTCTCTGTCTCTCTATCTGTGTCTGTCTGTCTAGGTGTGTGTGCGTGCGCGCGCGCGCGCGCGCGCGTGTGTGTGTGTGTGTTTTCTGTCTTTGTCTGCCTGTCTCCTCCGTCTGTCTGTCTGTGTCTGTCTGTCAGCCTGTCTGTCTCACTCTTTCTCTCTGTCTGTCCCTCCCTCCCTCCCTCCCTCCCTCCCTCTCTCTCTCTCTCTCTTTCTCTAACCTCGTCCCATCCGTATCTCTTCTTCCTTTTTCTCTGTCTGTCTATCTCAGACTCAATCTCTGTCTGTCTGTCTCTGTCTCTCTCTGTCACTCTGTCTCTGTCTCTTGGTCTCTGTCTGTCTCTGTCTATCTCAGTCTCTATCTCTCTGTCTCTGTCTGTTTGTCTTTGGTTTGTTTGCATCTCAGCTGTTGTTTACAACAGCCTCTGTTTACCAACACTGCTTCCCTTTGCATATTCTGCAGCACCAGGTTCCTCTTTTCGTTTGATTAGTCTCTGGGACATTTATGGCTGCATTGTTTTTACCGGCAGACAGACAATGCTGACATCAGCTGTGAAGTGGAAGATGATGATGACTGCAGGGCTAGAGTCTAGTTGTGGATCTGTGTTGATTCCAGCTATGAAGTGGAAGATGATGATGACTCCAGGGCTAGAGTCTAGTTGTGGATCTGTGTTGATTCCAGCTATGAAGTGGAAGATGATGATGACTGCAGGGCTAGAGTCTAGTTGTGGATCTGTGTTGATTCCAGCTGTGAAGTGGATGATGATGATGACTGCAGGGCTAGAGTCTAGTTGTGGATCTGTGTTGATTTCAGCTGTGAAGTGGAAGATGATGATGACTGCAGGGCTAGAGTCTAGTTGTGGATCTGTGTTGATTCCAGCTGTGAAGTGGAAGATGATGATGACTGCAGGGCTAGAGTCTAGTTGTGGATCTGTGTTGATTCCAGCTGTGAAGTGGAAGATGATGATGACTCCAGGGCTAGAGTCTAGTTGTGGATCTGTGTTGATTCCAGCTGTGAAGTGGAAGATGATGATGACTGCAGGGCTAGAGTCTAGTTGTGGATCTGTGTTGATTCCAGCTGTGAAGTGGAAGATGATGATGACTGCAGGGCTAGAGTCTAGTTGTGGATCTGTGTTGATTCCAGCTGTGAAGTGGAAGATGATGATGACTGCAGGGCTAGAGTCTAGTTGTGGATCTGTGTTGATTTCAGCTGTGAAGTGGAAGATGATGATGACTGCAGGGCTAGAGTCTAGTTGTGGATCTGTGTTGATTCCAGCTGTGAAGTGGAAGATGATGACTGCAGGGCTAGAATCTAGTTGTGGATCTGTGTTGATTCCAGCTGTGAAGTGGAAGATGATGACTCCAGAGCTGGAGTCTAGTTGTGGATCTGTGTTGATTCCAGCTGTGAAGTGGAAGATGATGATGACTGCAGGGCTAGAGTCTAGTTGTGGATCTGTGTTGATTCCTCACGTTGATGTCCATGTGGCAGTCTTAGCTTTCGGCCCTGTGAGATCCTAGTTTTAGCCCACTGTGCTTTTGGAACTTTTCCATGCACCCATAATAAACTCTGGTTTAGCTTGGCATCAGCAAGTCAAACTCCTCCAACCATCATTCCTCCAGTTACCCCCCCCCCCCCTCCCCGTTCCTCTCCCCTTCTCCCTCTTCGGTCATGATGTCTTATGTAGCCACACGCCACAATGAGGATTTTGCACTAAATCACTATTATCATCCATGTTAGCGTTTTGAGGCCTACCATAAGTTTGAGTCAGCATTTAATGTTAAAGTGATATAATTGATCGAAAGAACAATTCCCTGCCATTATTTCCCTTATTTG
>CM065740.1:1373337-1380837 GCA_033310375.1 Conus canariensis
GGGAGAAAGGATAGATCAGAGTGTGTATGTGAAAGGAATGGTTGTTATGCGAGAATAATGATGTGCTTGGACAAAGACAAGACACACAGATGAGTGATGGTAATGGAAATGTCTTAGTTTTGTTTAGTTGTGTAGACGCCTAATCTGCAGTTTTGCCTTTTTTCCCCCTTCAGTGCATAAAAAAGACATTGTACCTCCTTCACATAAAGGCTGTTAGCCAATGTCAGTAAAATATGTCAGTGTCAGTCTCTCTCCTCTCTCTCTCTCTCTCTCTCTCTCTCTCTCTCTCCTTTCCTGTCCACTCCACTCCTCTCCCCTCCGTCTCCACGTCTGTCTGTCTGTCTCGCTTCCTCTCCTCTCCCCTCCGTCTCCACGTCTGTCTGTCTGTCTGTCTGTCTGTCTCGCATCCTCTCTCTCCTCTCCTCTCCTCTCCGTCTCCACGTCTGTCTGTCTGTCTGTCTGTCTGTCTGTCTGTCTGTCTCGCTTCCTCTCCTCTCCCCTCCGTCTCCACGTCTGTCTGTCTGTCTGTCTGTCTGTCTGTCTGTCTGTCTCGCTTCCTCTCCTCTCCCCTCCGTCTCCACGTCTGTCTGTCTGTCTGTCTGTCTCGCTTCCTCTCCTCTCCCCTCCGTCTCCACGTCTGTCTGTCTGTCTGTCTGTCTCGCATCCTCTCTCTCCTCTCCTCTCCTCTCCGTCTCCACGTCTGTCTGTCTGTCTGTCTGTCTCGCTTCCTCTCCTCTCCCCTCCGTCTCCACGTCTGTCTGTCTGTCTGTCTGTCTGTCTGTCTCGCTTCCTCTCCTCTCCCCTCCGTCTCCACGTCTGTCTGTCTGTCTGTCTGTCTCGCTTCCTCTCCTCTCCCCTCCGTCTCCACGTCTGTCTGTCTGTCTGTCTGTCTCGCATCCTCTCTCTCCTCTCCTCTCCTGTCCGTCTCCACGTCTGTCTGTCTGTCTGTCTGTCTGTCTGTCTGTCTCGCTTCCTCTCCTCTCCCCTCCGTCTCCATGTCTGTCTGTCTGTCTGTCTGTCTGTCTGTCTCGCTTCCTCTCCTCTCCTCTCCCCTCCGTCTCCACGTCTGTCTGTCTGTCTGTCTGTCTGTCTCGCTTCCTCTCCTCTCCTCTCCCCTCCGTCTCCACGTCTGTCTGTCTGTCTGTCTGTCTGTCTCGCTTCCTCTCCTCTCCCCTCCGTCTCCACGTCTGTCTGTCTGTCTGTCTGTCTCGCTTCCTCTCCTCTCCCCTCGCGTCTCCACGTCTGTCTGTCTGTCTGTCTGTCTCGCATCCTCTCTCTCCTCTCCTCTCCTGTCCGTCTCCACGTCTGTCTGTCTGTCTGTCTGTCTGTCTGTCTGTCTGTCTGTCTCGCTTCCTCTCCTCTCCCCTCCGTCTCCATGTCTGTCTGTCTGTCTGTCTGTCTGTCTGTCTCGCTTCCTCTCCTCTCCCCTCCGTCTCCACGTCTGTCTGTCTGTCTGTCTGTCTCGCATCCTCTCTCTCCTCTCCTCTCCTGTCCGTCTCCACGTCTGTCTGTCTGTCTGTCTGTCTGTCTGTTTGTCTGTCTCGCTTCCTCTCCTCTCCTCTCCCCTCCGTCTCCACGTCTGTCTGTCTGTCTGTCTGTCTGTCTCGCTTCCTCTCCTCTCCTCTCCCCTCCGTCTCCACGTCTGTCTGTCTGTCTGTCTGTCTCGCTTCCTCTCCTCTCCCCTCCGTCTCCACGTCTGTCTGTCTGTCTGTCTCGCTTCCTCTCTCTCCTCTCCTCTCCGTCTCCACGTCTGTCTGTCTGTCTGTCTGTCTGTCTCGCATCCTCTCTCTCCGCTCCTCTCCTCTCCGTCTCCACGTCTGTCTGTCTGTCTCGCTTCCTCTCTCTCTCCTCTCCTCTCCGTCTCCACGTCTGTCTGTCTGTCTGTCTGTCTGTCTCGCTTCCTCTCTCTCCTCTCTCCTCTCTCTCCCCTCTCTCCTCTCCTGTTCTCTCCTCCCCACTGTCTCTCTGAATCTTCGTCTCTGTCTGTCTGTCTGTCTCGCTTCCTCTCTCTCCTCTCGTCTCCTCTCCTGTTTTCTCCTCCTCAACTGTCTCTCTGAATCTTCGTTTCTGTCTGTCTGTCTGTCTACTCTCTCTCTCTCTCTCTCTCTCTCTCTCTCTCTCTCTCTCTCTCTCCCCCCCTCCCCCCCCTCTCTCTCTTTGTCCGTCCGTCCGTCCGTCTCCCTGTTTCCCTGTCTGTCTCTCTGTCTCTGTCTCTCTGTCTGTCTCCCCCCCCCCCCCCCTCTCTCTCTCTGTCACAACTATCATTACTGACTATCTATCGCCTCCCATCCACAGGACACTCTGTTTGCAGTCAGGTGGAAATATTCCATTGTCAGCCATCATCCCTAAATCACCGTTGTCGTCACCCGATCTTTCTGGACAGTGAGGTAGCCGGTGCCTCCCTGTCAGTCAGGAGGTAATACCTCTCCATCACCACTGAGGCAACGTGTGATCAGAGGCAGTCCAGATTCTGAAGATTGCCCGGGGAGGGGGTGGTGTGGGGCGGTGGGTGGGTAGGGGGGGGGGGGGGGGCTTCATTCCAGAGCTCCTGTCAGGGCAGCAGGGCGTGAAATGAAGGAAGCGAGAAGCTGGCCGAGTGCTGGATGAAGGGAATGGAGTATCTGGGTGTTGTCTGGCACCAGTTCCAGACCGCTTATTGGTCGTCTGTTCACGACAATGGGGTAATGATGGTCACTTGTGACACAAAACGACTTGGACAGATGTGGACTGTCGCTCTCTGTCTCTGTTTCTCTCTCTGTCTGTGTCTGTCTGTCTCTCTCTGTGTCTCCGTCGTACACTTTCTGTTTGTTTTTTTTCTCTTTCTAACGTTAATTTATTACTCCTGTGTGCGAGGACATCCTGAAATGTTAGATTTTTGGTGTTTTTGTTAACCTTTGATTCCATACACACTGGCATACACACTGGCACTAAGTGGGTTTGCTGTCTGTTCGCAATGAAAGGAAGAGGTAAATGTTATTGTCCTGTTACCCCTCCCCCCTTGTCAAAAGACCTCTGGTAATGACAATAAAATATCAAAGTGTCTCTCTCTCTCTCTCTCTCTCTCTCTCTCTCTCTCTCTCTCTCTCTCTCTCTCTCTCCTTGTGTTTTGGCTGTGTTGTGTTCCGTTCTGTCGCAAGGCACCACTCTCCTTCCCTCTTTTCTACACAGCTAAGTTGATGCCAAGTTTTGGTATTGCTGTTGAATAGTTGTTGTCGTTTTTACGTCGCGTGTCACCATGGTTACAAGAGATATGATACCAAAGGTTAATATCTCCTTCGAACTCTCCATGAAGCTGTGAACGTTCGGTGAATACGAACATATTAAATCACACAGTCAGCATGGTGTGTTGGTTGGGATTGTGGGCCTGATCAACCAGGTGAGAGCGGTAACTCACAATCACAAAACGTTCAGTTGTTTGACACTGGGTGAGTTCCATTTACCGCTGCAATGTTTTCAGCCCCTTGAATGGACTCACGTTTTTTCCTCTGTGTGTGTATGTGTGTGTGTGGTTTCCGGGTTCACATCTCCGTCGTAGTCCTGTTCAGGTAAAATTACGGGACAGGCTGTGAGACTGGGGATGAAGTGTGTGCTTGGGTTTTTCCCCCAGATCAGGCTTCTGGCCTAAGGTTCGTAAACTGATGTCATGTCTCCACACGAGACTGCCTCAGGATAGCATCTGAAGTCATTCAGTTGGAGGATTCGTAGATCTCCTGCTTTCTTGTTTTGAAACTTGTAATCCATGCACAAAGAATGGTTACACTTCAACAGTACAAGTGCACAATTGATTCCGGTGTTTCCAAACGTAGCGTCTCCAACGTGCATTCTACCATGACGCACGAATTTCGAGAGACCTTTTGACATTTTGGGCAATAAGGTGAGTTACTCTTCTTGAATTATTGGTATTTTGTGTCAAAGCAGTTGCCAGGCGATTTCTGTTATTACTGTTGAGTAAATGAAGCAAGAATGGCTTTTCAAGCGCTCAGCAGGTGGGATTCCTAGCTGTGTTAGTTTCTTGGTCATGCATTTTCTAGAAGGGGTAATAATCAAGCGAACAGCATATCGACACATGCCTCTGTGAAGTATTGGAAATTCCACATCTCTTCATGAATCAGGTCAGAGCCTTCAAAAACTGTACTTTGCGGAGCAGTTAGCATTAAAAAAAGAAATCAATATTCATTTTAATTGCTTTTACGTCGAATTTCTGCGTCAAAAGCATGTCGTATTTCATTGTGAGAAAAGCTGACGGATGGCTTGTGAGCTGATGTGATGTTGAAATGTGTGAGCTCATTAATGTGCGCGTTACTGCTGTGTGAAAGATAACTCGCTTTGAAGGAAGATCGCTGGCTCTGCTCACCAGAAACTCAGTGCAGAGCTCTCTCTCTCTCTCTCGCTCTCTCTCTCTCTGAGACACACACACACACGCGCGCGCGCGCGCGCGCGCACACACACACACACACACACACACACACACACACACACACACACACACACACACACACACAACACAGACCCGTTGAAGGGGCGCAAGTCTTGACTAGCAGCAGACGGGTTAGGCATGCGCGCTGTTGCCCATTTTTCATGTGATAGTCTTTGCCTGTTTCGCATGGTTTGGTGAAATAGCAAGGAGAGAGACTGGAAGACTAGGCTGTAACAACAGTCTGTATCCACGGGTAAAGTTGGTTTTTATTTTATGTTCAGAACTCTCTCTCTCTCTCTCTCTCTCTCTCTCTCCCTCCCCCCCCCCCCCCCCCTGTGTCTCTTAAAAATGTATGCTGTGCCAAAATGAAAAAAAGAAGGTGAATTACATTTCATGTAGCTGTGATTTGAACGATTTAAGAGCACAGTACATACCGTGTACGTTTTGGAAGGATCCTAGTCCGTTTAGACTGACACTGCTTATGCCATCGAAGCTTTAATTAACGAACTGTTACAAACTTGTCAATGTATCTGTACAAAGCGTTTGAATCGCGTTCTATTGTTGTGTCTTGAACGCATATTTATTGTTAGTCACGTGATTTTGTAGTTTTGTCAGATCTGATAAATATAGTTTATATGAACTCTTTCATGTCAGGCAATGCCTGTCCATCAATAAACTGTCCGTATCCGTGTCTGTGCGTTACGGCAGGGATGGAGTTGCTGCCCCTCTTTTGTAGTTTGTGTGTGTGTGCGTGCGTGCGTGCGTGCGTGTGTGTGTGTATGTGTGTGTGTGTGTGTGTGTGTGTGCGCACGCGCGCGCGCGCACATGTGACCGACACGGGCGGTCGCACGCGCTTGTTTTGTGCATATATGCATAGTTATATCTATTCTATTGTTTTGCACCCTCCAGCCCTCCCACCTTTACCTGACAGGTTAGCAGTGGGTGACAGGTCGCTGTGCTCGTGCAGCTCGTCTCCTCGGTTCTGCTCCATGTTCTTGTCTGATGAGGACTGTTGTGCGCAAGATCACGGTCGAAAACTGCTTATTTTGTCGAGGGCTGTCCGCCGTCTTGCAAGCTGTGGCCAAACGGGTCACCGTTCCGGCTGGTGTGTTGTTGGGGTTCGTTTCCACGACGTAGGGTGTAGGAGTAGGTTCGATCCCTTTCTCTCCCGCCTCCCATCCCCACCCCCTGCCGGTGTAAGTGCTCTCTGTGCGTGTGTTCAACTGCAGGGGCAGCAGTGCGAGTGCGATGTTTCCTGCTGACAGCTGAGGGAATGCTGTGTTTTGTGGTCTGTCCGTCTGTGACCGTGTTCCTGTTCATAATTCCCTCTCTCTCTCTCTCTCTCTCTCTCTCTCTCTCTCTCTCTCTCTCTCTCTCTGTCTCTCTTCCATTGTCTCTCTCTTTCTCCCATTGTTTCTCACTCTCTCTCACTCTCTCTCTTTCTCCCATTGTCTCTCTCTCTCACTCTCTCTCTTTCTCCCATTGTCTCTCTCTCTCACCCCCCCTCTCTCTCACTCTCTCTCTCGCATTGTCTGTCTCTCTCTCTCACCCATTCTCTCTCTCTGTCTATCTCTCTCTCCCTCCCCCATCGTCTCTCTCTCTCTGTGTCTCTCTCTGTCTTTCTGTCTGTCTGTCTGTCTGCATGTATATATATATAGTTAGGCTGGGATGGTGTGGGAGGGGATATGAGCAAACCCTTAAAGGTTGTGATTTTCCCCTCACACACACTCTCGCTCACTCTCTCTCTCTCTCTCTCTGTCTCTCTCTGTCTGTCTCTCCCCCCCCCCCTCCCCTCCTCTATCTCTTCACGTCGTGTGAATATTTGCCATTTCTAGGGGTGATGCATAGTATTTTTTAAGTCACCAACAGACATAGCTCACAAGTAGGATCTTGTTGCCGAAGTTTGATTTATGCAATTTAACACAGCGGAGCATTCGCACACACCACTACACCCAATTATTTTGATATTTTTTTTTTGGGGGGGGGGGGGGGGGGGGGGGAAGTTGAATTCCTGAAAGGCAGACCAGGACATGTTCCTGGAGGAAGCTGTGTACAGTGCTGTCGCTGTCCAAGACGTCTGCAGGGTCTGAGTGGGAGCTGACGAGTAGAGAGGACTGCGGGTGGGGGGTGGGGGAGAGGGGGGGAGTTGATTTCCTGAAAGGCAGACCAGGACATGTTCCTGGAGGAAGTTGTGTACAGTGCTGTCGCTGTCCAAGACGTCTGCAGGGTCTGAGTAGGAGCTGACGAGTAGAGAGGACCGGGGGGGGGGGGGGGGGGGGGGGGGCTGCGTTGTGCGGAGATGGAAAGGTAAGACATTGCCAAAGCGCCATCGCCATCCAGGCTGACTCCTGGAAACTGCTGTAAGCACGACCGATTGTCTGATGGCTCTCGTCTGCCGGCCTGCCGCTGTCTTCCCCCTCCTCCCACTCTCCCTCACACCCCCCCCCTCTCCCTCACACACCCCCCTCTCCCTCACACCCCCTTCCCTCCGCCCCCTTCATTTCTCACGGTGTATTTTGCACATCTGAAGTCGGCCGCTTGTGCCTAATGTAGGGTGAATAGCTTTCTTTCTTGCTTTTCGGCAAAATTCTGTGTTCATGACAAAGTTATTAGGGGTGGTCCATTTCAGGTAGATCGCTTGGGTTCGGATGTAAAAAGGCTTCATGGTGGTGGTACTGTTTCTTGCCCATCCATTTCAGGTAGATCGCTTGGGTTCGGATGTAAAAAGGCTTCATGGTGGTGGTACTGTTTCTTACCCATCCATTTCAGGTAGATCGCTTGGGTTCGGATGTAAAAAGGCTTCATGGTGGTGGTACTGTTTCTTACCCATCCATTTGAGGTAGATCGCTTGGGTTCGGATGTAAAAAGGCTTCATGGTGGTGGTACTGTTTCTTACCCATCCATTTCAGGTAGATCGCTTGGGTTCGGATGTAAAAAGGCTTCATGGTGGTGGTACTGTTTCTTACCCATCCATTTGAGGTAGATCGCTTGGGTTCGGATGTAAAAAGGCTTCATGGTGGTGGTACTGTTTCTTGCCCATCCATTTGAGGTAGATCGCTTGGGTTCGGATGTAAAAAGGCTTC
>CM065740.1:1390837-1398337 GCA_033310375.1 Conus canariensis
TTTCATATGGCAATGAAATCTGTTCTTGTTCTTGTTCTTGTGGGGTCACAGAGCCACCCCCTTAGTGCTGCAGAGAGTGGAGGGGTATAGCAGGCAGGAGAGGCAGGCGAACAGAAAAGTGAAGGGGAAAGGAGGTTGGGGGGGGGGGGGGGTGGAGGCTCCATCCACATCTGGTGCGGGTAGGGTGTTGGGGTTATATTAATCAAACTCTGGTTGGTTTGGGGGAGGGAGGGAGGGAGAGTTAGAGAGAGGGAGAGACAGAGGGAGGGAGAGAGAAAGAAAGAGACAGACAGACAGAGAGAGAAAGACAGAGAAAAGAGAGAGAGAGAGAGAGGTGGGGGGAGGGAGAGACCGGGAGAAGAAGGAAAAAACCGGGATGGAGAAAAGGAAAGAGATGATGAGTATGTAGGGTTAGCATGTATCTTCACAGTCGGTGCTCCAGCTTCAAAACTCTCAGCCCATTTATAGACGGTACCGTCATACACACAGATGAGTTTAAAACTCTCAGCCCATTTATAGACGGTACCGTCATACACACAGATGAGTTTAAAACTCTCAGCCCATTTATAGACGGTACCGTCATACACACAGATGAGTTTAAAACTCTCAGCCCATTTATAGACGGTACCGTCATACACACTGATGAGTTCAAAACTCTCAGCCCATTTATAGACGGTACCGTCATACACACAGATGAGTTCAAAACTCTCAGCCCATTTATAGACGGTACCGTCATACACACAGATGAGTTCAAATCTCTCAGCCCATCTAGAGACGGTGCCGCCAGCCACACAGATGAGTTCAAAACTCTCAGCTCATTTATAGACGGTACCGTCATACACACAGATGAGTTGATGAACACATCCCAGATCCGTATGAATTCCGATGGGTTCGTCTTCCAATGACCATATGCTACAGATACAGGTAGTACCGAGTTCGTTCCTTTGTCGCATCCTTTTTGAACAGGCTCAGCTACATCTGTTACTGTATTAATGACGTGCGGAAAATTATGTGACACGTGACGTGATTTTTGAATTAGGCTTGTTGATGGAGGAACGTCTTAAATTATTTTTGGTATGAAATTTATAATAATAATAATAATAATGATAATAATAATAGTAATACTAATGATGATTATAATGATAATAACATTGTGTTTATAAAGCGCCTTGCCAAAGGTTCTAGGCGCTGACAATCCACACTCTCGTGTACACAACGGGCTGCCTACCTGGGTAGTGCCGACTGAAGAGCTGCCTGACGGCGCTTCATTAAGTCGTTTCCCCGTGTCATCCAGTCAATATCGTCCAATATCGTTCACTCCATTTCCTTACTTCTTCATTCTTTTAATTTCTCTCGCAGGGTGCATGCTATGTGTAACGTGTCATCCATACCAACGGCCAAACTGGCCTTCTCTTCCGAAAATTGGTGATGGGATTTTACGTGTGTGCAAGATGTAATGGTGCGTTCACACACGGAACCTGGATTTATAGTCTCATTTAAGGACTGTGTGGGAAATGGAGTCAGAACCAATGTTAACTCCGAGGGAAAAATCCCCCTTGTACGAAAACGGCCCGGCGGAGATTCGAACCCACAACCCCAGGATCGCCAAGATTACGAGTCCGGCGTTTTACCAACTGAGCTATTCCGGCTGCAACATACATGTACGGATAAAAATACGCGTTCAACAGCCCTCACGGTCTAGAATCAGTCACTACGACGTGATAATTCGGCGTATGAAAGTAAAGTGTGTGTGTGTGTGTGTGTGTGTGTGTGTGTGTGTGTGTGTGTGTGTGTGTGTAAGCGCGCGCGCGTGCGTGTCCTGCGTATTCATTTCAGAATGCATTTGTATTTTGCATCACAAAAAGATTGAAATGTTCCATGAACAGCTCCGCTGATAAAAACGTTCTACAACGGCTGACACATAGCGTACCCAGAGTGTAGGGAGAACGCCTTTTCTACTTCACGTGTTATCACGTACGCAGCCTTTTAACCCCACACTTCTGTTGGCCAGTTATCGATGACGTTGCTTTCAACAGCCGTGCAATCGGGGTGCGTGAAGCGTCGGGAGTAGCAGGGCCTGCAAATGGAATTGGTAGGGCAGCGGGTTTGATGACGCCACGGGTCTGATGACGGGGGGCTGTGACGGCGTTAGGGACAATGACAGTTTCATTGTGACGTGTTGTGCGGTGCGGCAGTGGTTGGCGGCCGACATCGTTGCTCTGTTGATGGCTGTTTCAGTTTCATGCCGCATGCATAATGAATTGGTTGGTGGCTGGCGCTCTGTCCTGCATGAGCAGTGCACACGGCTCTGCATGGAATGGATCTCTCCCCCCCCCCCCCCCCCAGTCCTAGGCCACAGCCCTTTCTCTGTCTTCCATCTTTCTAACCCGTTCCCCCTCTCTGTCTCTGTCTCTCTCTCTGTATCTGAGTGTGTCTCTGCTAGTCTGCCTCTTTTCCTCTCTCTTAATCTCTCTCTCTCTCTCCCCTCTCTGTCCCTCCCTCTCTGTCCCTCCCTCCCTGTCTCTCCCTCCCTCTCTCTCCCACTCTCTCTCCCCTCTCTCTCCGTATCTGTCTCTCTCTCGCTCTCTCTCTCTCTCCCTCTTTCTCTCCCTCTCTCCGTCTCTGTCTCTCTCTCTCCCCCTCTCTCTCCCTCTCTCAGAGAGACAGAGACAGACAGACACACAGAGAGGGAGATGATGATGATGTAAAGGGGGCGGGGGGGATGATGATGTTGTAAAGGGGGGAGATAATAATGTTGTAAGGGGGGAGATGATGATGTTGTAAGGGGGAGATGGTGATGTTGTAAAGGGGGGGGGGGGGTGATGATGTTGTAAGGGGTGGGGGAGATGATGTTGTAAGGGGGGATGATGATGTTGTAAGGGGGGATGATGATGTTGTAAGGGGGGAGATGATGATGTTGTAAGGAGGGAGATGATGGTGTTGTTAGGGGGGGGGGTGATGATGTTGAAAGGGGGGAGATGATGATGATGTAAGGGGTGGGGGAGATGATGATGTTGTAAGGGGGGATGATGATGATGTTGTAAAGGGTGGAGATGATGATGTAAGGGGGGGAATGATGATGTTGTAGAGGGGGAGATGATGTAAGGGGGGGAGATGATGATGTTGTAAGGGGGGAGATGATGTTGTAAGGAGGGAGATGATGGTGTTGTTAGGGGGGGGGGGTGATGTTGAAAGGGGGGAGATGATGATGATGTAAGGGGTGGGGGAGATGATGATGTTGTAAGGGGGGATGATGATGTTGTAAAGGGTGGAGATGATGATGTAAGGGGGGGGGAATGATGATGTTCTCTCTCTTAATCTCTCTCTCTCTCTCCCCTCTCTGTCCCTCCCTCTCTGTCCCTCCCTCCCTGTCTCTCCCTCCCTCTCTCTCCCACTCTCTCTCCCCTCTCTCTCCGTATCTGTCTCTCTCTCGCTCTCTCTCTCTCTCCCTCTTTCTCTCCCTCTCTCCGTCTCTCTCTGTCTCTCTCTCTCTCCCTCTCTCTCCCTCTCTCAGAGAGACAGAGACAGACAGACACACAGAGAGGGAGATGATGATGATGTAAAGGGGGCGGGGGGGATGATGATGTTGTAAAGGGGGGAGATAATAATGTTGTAAGGGGGGAGATGATGATGTTGTAAGGGGGAGATGGTGATGTTGTAAAGGGGGGGGGGGTGATGATGTTGTAAGGGGTGGGGGAGATGATGTTGTAAGGGGGGATGATGATGTTGTAAGGGGGGATGATGATGTTGTAAGGGGGGAGATGATGATGTTGTAAGGAGGGAGATGATGGTGTTGTTAGGGGGGGGGGGTGATGTTGAAAGGGGGGAGATGATGATGATGTAAGGGGTGGGGGAGATGATGATGTTGTAAGGGGGGATGATGATGATGTTGTAAAGGGTGGAGATGATGATGTAAGGGGGGGGGGAATGATGATGTTGTAGAGGGGGAGATGATGTAAGGGGGGGAGATGATGATGTTGTAAGGGGGGAGATGATGTTGTAAGGAGGGAGATGATGGTGTTGTTAGGGGGGGGGGGTGATGTTGAAAGGGGGGAGATGATGATGATGTAAGGGGTGGGGGAGATGATGATGTTGTAAGGGGGGATGATGATGTTGTAAAGGGTGGAGATGATGATGTAAGGGGGGGGGGGGGAATGATGATGTTGTAAAGGGGGAGATGATGTAAGGGGGGGGAGATGATGATGTTGTAAGGGGGGAGATGATGTTGTAAGGGGGGTGATGATGTAAGGGGGGGATGATGATGTTGTAAGGGGGATGATGATGTAAGGGGGGGAGATGATGATGTTGTAAGGGGGGAGATGATGATGTTGTAAGGGGGGAGATGATGATGTTGTAAGGAGGGAGATGATGGTGTTGTTAGGGGGGGGGGGTGATGTTGAAAGGGGGGAGATGATGATGATGTAAGGGGTGGGGGAGATGATGATGTTGTAAGAGGGGATGATGATGTTGTAAAGGGTGGAGATAATGATGTAAGGGGGGGGGGGGGGGGAATGATGATGTTGTAAGGGGGAGATGATGTAAGGGGGGGAGATGATGATTTTGTAAGGGGGGAGATGATGATGTTGTAAGGGGGGAGATGATGATGTTGTAAGGGGGGAGATGATGTTGTAAGGAGGGAGATGATGTTGTTGTAAGGGGGGAGATGATGATGTTGTAAGGGGGGAGATGACGATGTTGTAAGGAGGGAGATGATGGTGTTGTTAGGGGGGGGGTGATGTTGAAAGGGGGGAGATGATGATGATGTAAGGGGTGGGGGAGATGATGATGTTGTAAGGGGGGATGATGATGTTGTAAAGGGTGGAGATGATGATGTAAAGGGGGGGGGGGGAATGATGATGTTGTAAGGGGGGGATGATGATGTAAGGGGGGGGAGATGATGATGTTGTAAGGGGGGAGATGATGATGTTGTAAGGGGGGAGATGACGATGTTGTAAGGAGGGAGAGGATGGTGTTGTTAGGGGGGGGGGGGAGATGATGTTGAAAGGGGGGAGATGGTGTCCTCATCTACTCTTTTCCCGTCCCCGCTCCCCTCTCTCTCCCCTCTGTCTCCCTCCATCCCTCTCTCTCTGTCTCTCTCTTCCCTCTGTCTCCCTCCATCCCTCTCTCTCTCTCTCTCTCCTCTTTCTCTCTCTCTCTCTCTCTCTCTCTCTCTTCCCTTTACAGTCATTCCTTTCCATCTGTCCATGTGGCGATATTATCGGGATGAGGGACGGATTTCACACCACACACACACACACACACACACACACACACACACACACACACACACACACACACACGCACGAAAGGCGGACAGGAATGAGGCCGGGAGAGGGGGGAGGGGGGGGGGGGGGCTGACTGATGATGAGCGCTGCTCCACAATCCAGGAAGGAAAAGGAAGATGTTCTTCACAGCATGGGAGATAAGCGCGCATTTTTTTTTCTGACGGGCCGAGCTATATGTGGCTGTTCGTCCCTTTCTCTCTTCCTGTCTGTCTGCCTGTCTGTCTGTCTGTCTGTCTGTCTGTCTGTCTGTCTCACACACACACACACACACACACACACACACACACACACACACACACACACACACACACGGATAAAACATGACACGCGTCTGACTGATAAGACATTTTCTCTCATTGTCTTCACTTCCCAACCCAGTTCTTTTCCTTCTCTTCCCTAATATATCTTTCGTTCTCGCTCTTGTTGATTCTCACTCGTTCTCTTTGCCTCCCTCTCTCTCTCCCTCCCTCCCTCTCTCTCTCTCTCTCTCTCTCTCTCTCTCTCTCTCTCTCTCTCTCTGTGTCACTGTCATTTTCTCTTTTTCCTGACAGTTATTGGACACCTGGGAAAAAAAAGTCCCCCAGTTCGCATGCAGTCTTGTTGCAAGCGTTTTTTTTTTTCTTTTAAATTGTGTGTGCCAGCACGCAGTGTGTGTGCGTGTGCGTGCGTGTGTGCGTGTGTGTGTGTGTGTGTGTGTGTGTGCGTGTGCGTGCGTGCGTGCGTGCGTGCGTGCGTGTGTGTGTGTGTGTGTGTGTGTGTGTGTGTGTGTTACAAATAATCTTTTTAACTGGTGTCTTTGACAGCATGTTTTTCCTTTACATTCTGTCCGTTTACTGCCAGTATAAATCGTCTGCATGCACGCATCCATCCACCACCCACCCACCCTTCTCTCTCCTTCCCCCGCCCTCACAGAAGTCAAAAGACATACATCAGTCATCCCCTTCCAACCCCCTTACACACAGACGCAGACACACACGCACGCACGCACGCACGCACGCACGCACGCACGCACGCACGCACACACACACACACACACACACACACACACACACACACACACACACTGCAGCAGCAGCAGTGTCAGAAGAGAGCACGCAATACAAAGAAACCCTGACTAGATCCAAGATGTCCCACAAGGAGAGTAGTGGGCGTGTCTGGCACCAGTGACCTGACCTTTCTCTCCCTGATAACTGCCTGACCCGCAACGGCTGTTCTCTCTCTCTGTGTCTCTCTCTCTCTGTCTCTGTCTCTCTGTCTCTCTCTCTCTCTCTCACCCACACACAGGGCACAGTTAGAGTGGCGCCCCTCCCCTCGCCTCCAACCCAGTCCCTGCCAGACCAACATCGGTACAAACACTGTCCAAATAGTTTGTCTTCAAACTGAAGAGGGAAGGCGTGGGGAGTGAGGGTGGCAGGTGTGGTCGTCTATGGGGAAGGACTCAGAGTGTGCTTCTCTACTGGAGTTACAGAGTAGGTTATATGTCAAAATTTGCCTCCACCGACTCAGAGTGTTTCTCTATTGGAATTATACAGCAGATTATATATCAAAATTGGCCTCCACCCTCTCTCTTACTAGGGTTGGAAGGAGGAACTCTCCGGTACTAGTCGGTGAAAGACATATTTTATTTTTCTCGGGACTGTTAGAAATATTCGAGAATGGCTCACGAATGGTTAAATTAACCTTAGGCTCATGCACTTAACAAGTGTATGTGCTCCGAGTGACTGAATTAGAATTAAGTTTCGAGCATGACATTATGTGGGAACAACAAATAACAAATAAGAGACACGTTAAGTGCAGTTTCACACACCAGCTTTACGTGTGTATCCAAAATGAAGATCTGCAAATTAACAAGATTTCGGTAGAAACCAGTCTGTCTTTGGGCTGGCGTCTTCTCCTTTCATTTCATCATAAAGCGAGGACATGTTTTGTTAGTTTGACATCGAGTGCAGTGAGTTCACAGAGACCTAGCTCTTCAGTTGGAGAGGTGAGTAGGTCTCTCTCCAGTTTCAGCTGATGACCAGTCCACCCTTCCAGTAGGCCCACTGATCAGTCCACTGTCTACGTGGTCACGTGCTAGCTTGGAGTCTTGATCCTGTGCTGGGTCAGTGGCAGGGACCCAGAGTCTGTTGACATCACAGAACCTGGTGTGTAGGTCAGTGGCTGGGTGTCTGTTGTCATCACAGAACGTGGTGTGTAGGTCAGTGGCTGGGTGTCT
>CM065740.1:1403337-1408644 GCA_033310375.1 Conus canariensis
AACACTGCTTGAACAAAATTAAGAAAAATCAGAATTAAAGAGAATCAGAAAGCAAACAGAAATTAGTAAACATCATAAATAGCAAGCGACCAACAGGCCTAGTCAATCAGTTGAGAGGACAATAGGACTTAATAAGAATGAACATTAATTCTACTTAAATATTGAAAAGCTTCCTTTTTCGAAGAATATTTGCGTCTGCGATAAATTTAGCAATAGATTTTAAGTTGTTTTCACTATCACTCTGTAACAGAGTGACTAAGTCACGTTCTTCTGCTAATACTGATTTAAACACATCGCATTTTCCCCGTACCTTTTCATACACCTCACACTGAAAGAAAAAGTGAAGTTCGTCTTCTATATTATTTTTTTTTACAAATTGGACAGATACAATTAGGTTCATTATTAAATATACCATACCATCTTTCTCTAGCATATAGACCAAGGGTCCTTGTTCGAAAGCGTGCTAATGAATCCCTATGCCATTTTCGCGTTACAACCGATAAATACTTTTCTGGCTGTAAGTCACTATTAAAGCGCAAGAACCACGAGTATTTCTCACTATTTTCTAATTCAGAGTGCCAGATCTTTTGGTAGGAGGATATCAAATGCTCTTTAAATTCTAGGATAAAAAGTTTGTCGTTCACAACACCCTGGTTATTCCATACAAAACCAAATCCAGTTTCGAAAAGGAGATTTTTTACTCCAGAAACCCAGTTTTGTCTTCCATTTTCGTGTTGTCTTAATAACATATAATATGCTTGTTTATTAATTCTGCTTTGTGGAAGTTTTACAAGACGTAGCCAATACTTGACACACTTAGTTTTGGAACGTGTTTGCAAGGGGTATCTACCCGTTTCTCCATATGCCATTTTATTAGAACTGTGTAAAGGGATGTTTAGAAAACGTTTAATCGCTAGTGTGTGCACCTTTTCCATAAGGTCATTTTCCAATAAACCCCATATTTCTCCTCCATATGTTATCGTAGGTTCCACTTGTGAATCAAAAAGTTTCCAAAATATAGTAGGTTCAATACATTTCAACTTCCTTAAAGATCTTAAAATCTCAATAACTCCTTTCCTTCCTTTTCTATACATTTCCATCCATGCTTTACTCATTCTTAGTTTTGTTGTGAAAATTAGACCTAAGTATTTGTAGTTAATTGCAACTTTAACTTCTAAATCGTCATACCACCATTTTTCATGCCTAGCCAAATACCCTCCCTTTCTGAAAACCATTATCTTTGTCTTATCCATATTAACCGTTAATTTTAGTCTATCCGCCTCTCCGTTTAGTGCACTTAATTGATTCTGCAGTCCAACTGGTGTATCTGAAACAAGAATCACATCATCTGCAAATAGCAATAGAAAAACTTCTGTCATACCTGGTATTAACTGGATCCCGTGCCTTCCCTTTCTATTAATTTCTAGAGCCAATTCATTTATAAAGAAAGAAAACATTTGTGGGCTCAATAAATATCCTTGCTTTACATCTTCGGGGGGAGGGGAGAGAGAGAGAGAGAGAGAGAGAGAGAGAGAGAGAGAGAGAGAGAGAGAGAGAGAGAGAGACAATCATCCTCCCTGTCCCTACCCTGCCGTCTGTCCTCCCTGTGCCTACTTCACGTGCTGCTGTATTGGTATATCTGCAGAAGACAGGAGTGAAACAGACAAAAGGAGCACAACAGGGCTACACTTGTGAGGAGAGAGAGAGGGGGGAGAGAGGGAGAGAGAAAGAGGAGGGGGGGGGGCAGAGAGAGAGAGAGAGAGAGAGAGAGGGGGGGGGGAAGAGAGAGATCGAGAGATCGAGAGATCTGGAATTAGGGAATAAGGAATAACACACACACACACACACACACACACACACACACACACACACACACACACACACACACACAGAGGCATGCACGCACGCACGCACTCAGGCACACGCACACTCATACATACATACCTGCATACGCGCGTTCGCATGCGCGCACGCACCTCTCTCTGTGTGTATGTCTGTCTGTCTCTCTGTCTGTCTGTCTCTTTCTGTCCTTCCTTCCCTCCTCCCCCTCACTCTCCATGTCCATACACAGAGGGATGGAGAGAGAGAATGCGTGAGGTGACCTGCAGCCCTCAGAAATGAACTTTGTTCACAACTCGACACTTCCATCAGTGAGGTGAACTGCAGCCCTCAGAGATGAACTTTGTTCACAACTCGACACTTCCATCAGTGAGGGGAACTGCAGCCCTCAGAAATGAACTTTGTTCATAACTCGACACTTCCATCAGTGAGGTGACCTGCAGCCCTCAGAAATGAACTTTGTTAATTAGCAACTCTACACTTCCATCAGTGAGGGGAACTGCAGCCCTCAGAAATGAACTTCGTTAATTAGCAACTCTACACTTCCATCAGTGAGGTGAACTGCAGCCCTCAGAAATGAACTTTGTTAATTAGAAACTCTACACTTGCATCAGTGAGGTGAACTGCAGCCCTCAGAAATGAACTTTGTTAATTAACAACTCTACACTTCCATCAGTGAGGTGACCTGCAGCCCTCAGAGATGAACTTTGATCACAACTCTACACTTCCATCAGTGAGGTGAACTGCAGCCCTCAGAAATGAACTTTGTTCACAACTCTACACTTCCATCAGTGAGGTGACCTGCAGCCCTCAGAAATGAACTTTGTTAATTAGCAACTCTACACTTCCATCAGTGAGGGGAACTGCAGCCCTCGGAAATGAACTTTGTTAATTAGCAACTCTACACTTCCATCAGTGAGGGGAACTGCAGCCCTCAGAAATGAACTTTGTTAATTAGCAACTCTACACTTCCATCAGTGAGGTGAACTGCAGCCCTCAGAAATGAACTTCGTTAATTAGCAACTCTACACTTCCATCAGTGAGGTGAACTGCAGCCCTCAGAAATGAACTTTGTTAATTAGAAACTCTACACTTCCATCAGTGAGGTGAACTGCAGCCCTCAGAAATGAACTTTGTTAATTAGAAACTCTACACTTCCATCAGTGAGGTGAACTGCAGCCCTCAGAAATGAACTTTGTTAATTAGAAACTCTACACTTCCATCAGTGAGGGGAACTGCAGCCCTCGGAAATGAACTTTGTTAATTAGAAACTCTACACTTCCATCAGTGAGGTGAACTGCAGCCCTCGGAAATGAACTTTGTTAATTAACAACTCTACACTTCCATCAGTGAGGGGAACTGCAGCCCTCAGAAATGAATTTTGTTAATTAACAACTCTACACTTGCATCAGTGAGGTGAACTGCAGCCCTCAGAAATGAACTTTGTTAATTAGCAACTCTACACTTCCATCAGTGAGGTGACCTGCAGCCCTCAGAAATGAACTTTGTTCACAATTCTACACTTCCATCAGAGAGGTGAACTGCAGCCCTCAGAAATGAACTTTGTTAATTAACAACTCTACACTTCCATCAGTGAGGTGACCTGCAGCCCTCAGAGATGAACTTTGATCACAACTCTACACTTGCATCAGTGAGGTGAACTGCAGCCCTCAGAAATAAACTTTGTTAATTAACAACTCTACACTTCCATCAGTGAGGTGACCTGCAGCCCTCAGAAATGAACTTTGTTCACAACTCGACACTTCCATCAGTGAGGTGAACTGCAGCCCTCAGAAATGAACTTTGTTCACAACTCTACACTTCCATCAGTGGGGGGAACTGCAGCCCTCAGAAATGAACTTTGTTAATATCTTTACACTTCCATCAGTGAGGTGAACTGCAGCCCTCAGAAATGAACTTTGTTCACAACTCTACACTTCCATCAGTGAGGTGAACTGCAGCCCTCAGAAATGAACTTTGTTAATATCTCTACACTTGCATCAGTGAGGTGAACTGCAGCCCTCAGAAATGAACTTTGTTCACAACTCTACACTTCCATCAGTGAGGTGAACTGCAGCCCTCAGAGATGAACTTTGTTAATTAACAACTCTACACTTCCATCAGTGAGGTGAACTGCAGCCCTCAGAAATGAACTTTGTTAATTAACAACTCTACACTTCCATCAGTGAGGGGAACTGCAGCCCTCAGAAATGAACTTTGCTCACAATTCTACACTTCCATCAGTGAGGGGAACTGCAGCCCTCAGAAATGAACTTTGTTAATTAACAACTCTACACTTCCATCAGTGAGGTGAACTGCAGCCCTCAGAAATGAACTTTGTTCACAACTCGACACTTGCATCAGTGAGGTGAACTGCAGCCCTCAGAAATGAACTTTGTTCACAACTCTACACTTCCATCAGTGGGGGGAACTGCAGCCCTCAGAAATGAACTTTGTTCACAACTCGACACTTCATCAGCTCTCGTATCACCCAGCCGCCCATCTCGCCAGCCATGTCATCGGCCAATGTAGAACAGAACGAGAGAGAGAGAGAGAGGGAGGGACGGACAGGGGGGGTCGGAAGGGGGGGGGGGAGAGAGAGAGAGAGAGAAGAAGAAGAAGAAGAAGAAGAAGAAGAAGAAGAAGAACAGTAGGTAGTTTGACGGAAAGCCTTCTTTTCCCATCTGCAACACTATCGTCTGTACTGTGTTTCCGTCACAGTGAAAGGTTGGCAGATCCGGCAACACTATCTGTCTGTACTGTGTTTCCGTCACAGTGAAAGGTTGGCAGATCCGGTGTTAGCGCACAGCTCTGAAGTTGTCTGAACATCAACAGAACCAGGAGAGGAATGAACGATGGAACACACACACACACACACACACACACACACACACACACACACACACACACACACACACACACACAGAGGGGGGGGGGGGGGAGACACTCACCCCCTTTCCACATTAGAAATCTTTGTTTCTTCCATTGACAAAAGATGTGTTACACTGTTAGAAGTTGTTAGAAATCTTCAAACGTTGAAATGGTCGGGATTTTCTTTTTCCTGAAATCAGATCAGGATCACAGAGAGGGAGAGGGAGAGAGACAGAGACAGAGAGAGAGAGAGAGAGAGAGAGAGAGAGAGAGAGAGGAGAGAGAGAGAGAGAGCGAGAGCATACTGTGAGAGAGTGAGGAGTGTGTGTGTATGTGTGTGTGCATGTGTGTGTGTGTGTGTGTGTGCGCGCGCGTGTGTGTGTGCATACGTGCGTGCATACGTGTTTGTGTTGTGTGTGTGTGTGTGTGTGTGTGTGTGTGTGTGTGTGTGTGTGTGTGTGTGTGTTGATAGCAGTGTCCAGTAGGCCTACAGGCTGTAATGGCCATCAGACAGAACGTGGTGGCAGGCGGTAGTGAAGGCCGGTGTGCCCAGCTCTGGCCCTGCAGAGTGAGTGTGATGACAGCCAGCAGAAAAAA
>CM065740.1:1408744-1411244 GCA_033310375.1 Conus canariensis
AAAGAACTTTGTTCACAACTCTACACTTCATCAGTAAAGGGGTGACCTGCAGCCCCCAAAAATGAACTTTGTTAATTAGCAACTCACACTTCCATCAGTGGGGGAACTGCAGCCCTCGGAAATGAATTTTGTTAATTAGCAACTCTACACTTCCATCAGTGAGGGGAACGGGCAGCCCTCAGAAATGAACTTTGTTAATTAGCAACTCTACACTTCCATCAGTGAGGTGAACTGCAGCCCTCAGAAATGAACTTCGTTAATTAGCAACTCTACACTTCCATCAGTGAGGTGAACTGCAGCCCTCAGAAATGAACTTTGTTAATTAGAAACTCTACACTTCCATCAGTGAGGTGAACTGCAGCCCTCAGAAATGAACTTTGTTAATTAGAAACTCTACACTCCATCAGTGAGGTGAACTGCAGCCCTCAGAAATGAACTTTGTTAATTAGAAACTCTACACTTCCATCAGTGAGGGGAACTGCAGCCCTCGGAAATGAACTTTGTTAATTAGAAACTCTACACTTCCATCAGTGAGGTGAACTGCAGCCCTCGGAAATGAACTTTGGTTAATTAACAACTCTACACTTCCATCAGTGAGGGGAACTGCAGCCCTCAGAAATGAATTTTGTTAATTAACAACTCTACACTTGCATCAGTGAGGTGAACTCAGCCCTCAGAAATGAACTTTGTTTAATTAGCAACTCTACACTTCCATCAGTGAGGTGACCTGCAGCCCTCAGAAATGAACTTTGTTCACAATTCTACACTTCCATCAGAGAGGTGAACTGCAGCCCTCAGAAATGAACTTTGTTAATTAACAACTCTACACTTCCATCAGTGAGGTGACCTGCAGCCCTCAGAGATGAACTTTGATCACAACTCTACACTTGCATCAGTGAGGTGAACTGCAGCCCTCAGAAATAAACTTTGTTAATTAACAACTCTACACTTCCATCATTTGAGGTGACCTGCAGCCCTCAGAAATGAACTTTGTTCACAACTCGACACTTCCATCAGTGAGGTGAACTGCAGCCCTCAGAAATGAACTTTGTTCACAACTCTACACTTCCATCAGTGGGGGGAACTGCAGCCCTCAGAAATGAACTTTGTTAATATCTTTACACTTCCATCAGTGAGGTGAACTGCAGCCCTCAGAAATGAACTTTGTTCACAACTCTACACTTCCATCAGTGAGGTGAACTGCAGCCCTCAGAAATGAACTTTGTTAATATCTCTACACTTGCATCAGTGAGGTGAACTGCAGCCCTCAGAAATGAACTTTGTTCACAACTCTACACTTCCATCAGTGAGGTGAACTGCAGCCCTCAGAGATGAACTTTGTTAATTAACAACTCTACACTTCCATCAGTGAGGTGAACTGCAGCCCTCAGAAATGAACTTTGTTAATTAACAACTCTACACTTCCATCAGTGAGGGGAACTGCAGCCCTCAGAAATGAACTTTGCTCACAATTCTACACTTCCATCAGTGAGGGGAACTGCAGCCCTCAGAAATGAACTTTGTTAATTAACAACTCTACACTTCCATCAGTGAGGTGAACTGCAGCCCTCAGAAATGAACTTTGTTCACAACTCGACACTTGCATCAGTGAGGTGAACTGCAGCCCTCAGAAATGAACTTTGTTCACAACTCTACACTTCCATCAGTGGGGGGAACTGCAGCCCTCAGAAATGAACTTTGTTCACAACTCGACACTTCATCAGCTCTCGTATCACCCAGCCGCCCATCTCGCCAGCCATGTCATCGGCCAATGTGGGACAGAACGAGAGAGAGAGAGAGAGGGAGGGACGGACAGGGGGGGTCGGAAGGGGGGGGGGAGAGAGAGAGAGAGAGAAGAAGAAGAAGAAGAAGAAGAAGAAGAAGAAGAAGAACAGTAGGTAGTTTGACGGAAAGCCTTCTTTTCCCATCTGCAACACTATCGTCTGTACTGTGTTTCCGTCACAGTGAAAGGTTGGCAGATCCGGCAACACTATCTGTCTGTACTGTGTTTCCGTCACAGTGAAAGGTTGGCAGATCCGGTGTTAGCGCACAGCTCTGAAGTTGTCTGAACATCAACAGAACCAGGAGAGGAATGAACGATGGAACACACACACACACACACACACACACACACACACACACACACACACACACACACACACACAGAGGGGGGGGGGGGAGACACTCACCCCCTTTCCACATTAGAAATCTTTGTTTCTTCCATTGACAAAAGATGTGTTACACTGTTAGAAGTTGTTAGAAATCTTCAAACGTTGAAATGGTCGGGATTTTCTTTTTCCTGAAATCAGATCAGGATCACAGAGAGGGAGAGGAGAGAGACAGAGACAGAGAGAGAGAGAGAGAGAGAGAGAGAGAGAGGAGAGAGAGAGAGAGAGAGAGCGAGAGCATACTGTGAGAGAGTGAGGAGTGTGTGTGTATGTGTGTGTGCATGTGTGTGTGTGTGTGTGTGTGCGCGCGCGTGTGTGTGTGCATACGTGCG
>CM065740.1:1413744-1448744 GCA_033310375.1 Conus canariensis
ATAGTCATCGTCATCATCATCTTCGTCACAGTCATCGTCATCATCATCACAACAATGAAACTGTCAGTGTGTCTGAAAATTCATCTTCCGCTTTCCGTGCTGTGCCATTCATAAATCGATCCCACATCATCGCCATCGTCACCATCACTATCGTCATCATCGACAAAAAAATAATGTAAACCGATAGAATTAATGCTTCTGTTTTAAAACTTCAACTCCCCGATGTAATTTTAAGTCAAGTCAAGAACACTTTATTATCTCCAAAGAGAAATTAGGTTTCAAGAACCCCTAACATTTATATACGCCATCCGTATATGGCTACCGTAGTTCGTCTCTGCGACACATGGTTGTCGGCAATAAAACAGAGCAATATAACAGGTGCTGTCTTTTTTTTGTTTTGTTTTGATTTGAAAAAGGCTTTTGATCTAGTCAAACACAAAATACTACTTTAAAAATCAACTTCAAACCTCCGAGACCGGAACACAATATCATTCTTTGTATCCTATCTGACCAACAGAACACAATTTGTTAGTAGATATAGGAGCGTCTCATCTACAAAGATGACACATTTGGAATATCCCAAGGTTCTGTCTTATGACCGCTTCTATACTGTTTATCAGTAATCTTCCATTATCAGTTTCACACCCTAATGTCGTGGTGGGGTGGTCAGAGAGGACATTCACATATGGAGGACAGCGTTTCAGTGTGGATAGCACTCGAAGAGGTTTTTTTCCATCTGTGTGTGTGTGTGTGTGTGTGTGTGTGTGTGTGTGTGTGTGTTGTGTGTGTGTGTGAATGAATGACGTCCTGGAAATCGATAGTTGAGGCTAATTCATCGTTCTTCCGTCTTGTCCACAATAGCTGACATTGTGTGTTGAAGAGAGAGATCCTGGCCTGAGAGTCCTGCCGGCATGGCTCTCTCCCTCTCTCTCTCTCTGTCTCTGTCTCTCTTTGTCTCTGTCTCGGTCTGTCTCTCTCTTGCTCTCTCTGTCTGTCTGTCTGTCTGTTTGTCTCTCCCTTCCCCCTTCTCTCTCTCTCTCTCTCTCTCTCTCTCTCTCTCCTCTCTCACTCTCACTCCCTCCCACCATCTTCATCCTCGCCTCTTTCTCTCTCTCTCTCTCTCTCTCTCTCTCTCTCTCTCTTCTTTCCCCCCCTTCCCCCTTTTCTCTCTCTCTTCCATTCTTCCCCTTCTCTGTGTCTCTGTCCTCTCTCTGTCTCCCTCCCCTCTCTCTCTCTCTCTTCCATTCTTCCCCTTCTCTCTCTCTCTCTCTCTCTCTTCCTCCTTTTCCCCTTTTCTATCTCTCTCTTCCATTCTTCCCCTTCTCTCTCTCTCTCTTCCCTCTCTCTCTCTCTCTCTTCCATTCTTCATCCTTCTCTTTCTCTCTCTCTCTCTCTTCCTGATTTCCCCCTTTTTCTTCTCTCTCTTCCATTCTTCCCTTCTCTCTCTCTCTCTCTCTCTCTCTCTCTCTCTCTCTCTCTCTCCTCTCCCTCCCTCTCTCTCTCTCTCTCTCTCTTCCTTCCTCTTTCCCCTTTTCCTCTCTCTCTCTCTCTCTCTTCCATTCTTCCCCTTCTCTCTCGTCTCTGTCCTCTCTTTCTCCCTCTGCTCTCTCTCTTCCATTCTTCCCCCTTCTCTCTCTCTCTCTCTCTCCCTCTCCCTCTCTCTCTCTCTCTTCCTCCTTTTCCCCTTCTCTTCTCTCTCTCTCTCTCTCTCTCTCTCTCTCTCTCTTCCATTCTTCCCCTTCTCTCTCTGTCTCTGTCCTCTCTTTCTCCCTCTGTCTCTCTCTTCCATTCTTCCCCCTTCTCTCTCTCTCTCTCTCTCTCTCTCTCTCTCTCTCTCTCTTCCTCCTCCTTCCCCCTTTTCCCTCTCTCTCTCTCCCATTCTTCCCCCTTCCCCTCTCTCTCTCCCTCTCTCTCTTCCTCCTTTTCCCCCCCCCTCTCTCTCTCTCTCTCTCTCTTCCATTCTTCCCCTTCTGTCTCTGTCTGCCCTCTCTCTTTCTCTCTTTCATTCTTCCCATCTCTCTCTCTCTCCCTCTCTCTTTCCCCCTCTTTCTCTGTCTCTCTCCCGTCCTCCCTCTCTCTCTCTCTTCCTTTCTTCCCCTTCTCTGTCTTTTTATCTCTCACTCTCCCTCTCTCTCTCTCTCTCTCCCCCCCCCCCCCCTCCCTCGGAGTACTGACCATCCTAGCCCTGCATCAGCCTGTCATGGTTGTCTGGCACTTGATGCCTTTCCCTGTCTCTGTGTGTGTGTGTGGGGGGGGGGGGGGGGGGGGAGTTTCTACACGCTTCAGCCAGTGATACAGTGCACAGGGTCAGCTCTTAGGAAGACATCTCTTACACTCATTTTACTTCTGCTCGTCTTTTTTTTTATTCTATAGAGTGACCACAAAGAAAAGATTTTTTTCGCCGGTCAAAGTAAACTTAATAAGAATTCTCATACAAACTTTAATGACTTTGTCTTGTCGTGTATGTTTGTGACAGGACGTTGAAGTCAAAATTCGACCGATTTTCGGTGGAAACCAACCAAGAAACAAAAACGTTAGACTTTCACCATTTATCCACAAACGATTGACATCAAACTTGTGTAGAATGTTAGAGACGGTAGTTCGCTTTTAACATATAAGAAAAAAGTGTCAGTGACAACGTAAAATTTGTAAACAAAAAAATGATTATTTTTTAAGAAGCAAGAACTGAGACGTTGTGTGTTCTGTCATTCAGAGCAATCAGGAGAAATGAATTCAAGAACTTGTTTGCTGACAGGTGAAACAAACGACGCCAGTTCGTAACGGAAAAGGAGACATCGCTGTCGTGGGTGCGTTTGAAGAACTGGAAAGAGTAAGTCAGAGGGAGAAATGTGACGTAATGAAAACGCGTCATAATGTCAGGTCGTCAGGTAAGGGATTTAATTCATTCCCGTGGACCTGTTCAACGTGCGCCTTTTTCTTTCGGCCTGGCCTTGAAAGGTACGGCCATTTTCAGCCCCTCCCTGTCACAGACACGCGCGCTTCGACAAAAATGGCGGAACGATTGTGCGTTTTGAAAGGTGAGAGGGGAATGGGGGAGATACAGTGAGAGATGCGACGGAGGGGAGAAGAGGAGGGGGTGAATATCTTGCGGTAAACTGTTTGTGACGTAAGGAACTGGTGAAGTGCCGATGACTTGAATGCTGCCAGCAGTGAAATAATGGAATGGGTACATTGACTTCATCATGGACAACTCTGCCTGATTCTGTCTCTGACTCTCCCTCTTCTTTATGGACCACTCTGCCTGATTCTGTCTGTGACTCTCCCTCTTCATCAGCATGGACCACTCTGCCTGATTCTGTCTCTGACTCTCCCTCTTCATCATGGACCACTCTGCCTGATTCTGTCTCTGACTCTCCCTCTTCATCATGGACCACTCTGCCTGATTCTGTATCTGACCTCCCTCTTCATCATGGACCACTTGCCTGATTCTGTCTTGACTCTCCCTCTTCATCATGGACCACTCTGCCTGATTCTGTTCTGACTCTTCCCTCTTCATTGGACCACATCTGCCTAATTCTGTCTGTGACTCTCCCTCTTCATCATGGACCACTCTGCCTGATTCTGTCTCTGACTCTCCCTCTTCATCATGGACCACTCTGCCTGATTCTGTCTCTGACTCTCCCTCTTCATCATGGACACTCTGCCTGATTCTGTCTCTGACTCTCCCTCTTCATCATGGACCACTCTGCCTGATTCTGTCTCTGACTCTCCCTCTTCATCATGGACCACATCTGCCTGATTCTGTCTGTGACTCTCCCTCTTATCATGGACCACATCTGCCTAATTCTGTCTGTGACTCTCCCTCTTCATCATGGACCACTCTGCCTAATTCTGTCTCTGACTCTCCCTCTTATCATGGACCACTCTGCCTGATTCTGTCTCTGACTCTCCCTCTTCATCATGGACCACTCTGCCTAATTCTGTCTCTGACTCTCCCTCTTCATCATGACCACTTGCCTGATTCTGTCTCTGACTCTCCCTCTTCATCATACATCTGAGTCCACTCTGCCTGATTCTGTCTGTGACTCTCCCTCTTCTATCATGGACCACTCTGCCTGATTCTGTCTGTGACTCTCCCTTTTCATCATGGACCACTCTGCCTAATTCTGTCTGTGACTCTCCCTCTTCATCATGGACCACTACTCCTAATTCTGTCTCTGACTCTCCCTCTTCTATCATGGACCACTCTGCCTAATTCTGTCTGTGACTCTCCCTCTTCTCATCATGGACCACCTCCCTGATTCTGTCTCTGACTCTCCCTCTTTATCATGGACCACTCTGCCTAATTCTGTCTGTGACTCTCCCTCTTCATCATCATGGACCACTCTGCTCGCTATTCTGTATCTGACTCTCCTCCTCTCTTCCATCATGGACCATCTACTTCTGCCTAGACTTCTGTCTGTGACTCTCCCTCTTTATCATGGACCACTCTGCCTAATTCTGTCTCTGACTCTCCCCTCTTTATCATGGACCACTCTGCCTAATTCTGTCTGTGACTCTCCCTCTTATCATCATGGACCACTCTCCTAATTCTGTCTCTGACTCTCCCTCTTATCATGGACCACTCTGCCTATTCTGTCTTGACTCTCCTCTTCATCATCATGGACCACTCTGCCTGATTCTGTCTGGACTCTCCCTCTTTTCATAGGACCACATCTGCCTGATTCTGTCTGTGACTCTCCCTCTTTTCATGGACCACTCTGCCTGATTCTGTGACTCTCCCTCTTCTTCATGGACCACGTCTGCCTGATTCTGCTGTGACTCTCCCCCTTTATCATGGACCACTCTGCCTGATTCTGTCTGTGACTCTCCCTCTTCTTCATGGACCACATCTGCCTGATTCTGTCTCTGACTCCCCTCTTCATCATGGACCACTCTGCCTGATTCTGTCTGTGACTCTACCCTCCTTCTTTCATCATGGACCACTCTGCCTGATTCTGTCTGTGACTCTCCCTCTTCTTCATGGACCACTCTGCCTGATTCTGACTGTGACTCTCCCTCTTCTTCATGGACCACGTCTGCCTGATTCTGACTGTGACTCTCCCCCTTCTTCATCATGGACCACTCTGCCTGATTCTGTCTGTGACTCTCCCTCTTCTCATGGACCACATCTGCCTGATTCTGTTGTGACTCTCCCTCTTCTTCATGGACCACATCTGCCTGATTCTGACTGTGACCTCACCCCTCTTCATAAATGGACCACTCTGCCTGATTCTGCTGTGACTCCTCCTCTTCTTCATGGACCACTCTGCCTGATTCTGACTGTGACTCTCCCTCTTCTTCATGGACCACGTCTGCCTGATTCTGACTGTGACTCTCCCCTTCTTCATCATGGACCACTCTGCCTGATTCTGTCTGTGACTCTCCCTTTTCATGACCACATCTGCCTGATTCTGATCTGACTCTCCCTCTTCATCATTGACACATCTGCCTGTTCTGCCTGTGACCTCTCCCCCTTCATAATGGACCACATCTGCCGATTCTGTGACTCTCCCTCTTCTTCTGGCCACGTCTGCCTGATCTGACTGTGTACTCTCCCCCTTCTTCATCATGGACCACCGCCTGATTCTGTTGTGACTCTCTCTTCTTCAGTGACCACTTTGCCTGATTCTTCTGTGACTCTACCCCTTTCTTTCTCGCCCTTCCTTACTACCTACGTCTGCTCTTTCTTCTCCTGTCTCCCTGCTTCCCCTATCCCCCTCCCCCCCACCCCCCCACCCCCCGCCCACCATCCCCTCCCCTCTCCGTGGCCAGTCTCCTACATGATGAGGGTAGTTTTGGAGGTCTCACTTTATCATCGGTGAAGGCCCCAGAAGGGGTTTGACATCGATCTTCGCAGAATAAAACCATTAGTGTATTGATCGTGGGGCTTTATGGAGTTTTCTAGTCTTTCTTTCTCTCTTCAGTCATTTCTGTTATTTCTATCGACGTGCGTCTCTCTGTCACCGTTTCTGTGTCTGTGTCTCTGCCTGTTATTCTCTCTTATTGCTATTTGTCTCTTTGACGTGTGTCTCTGTCTCTCGTCTCTCTCTCTCTCTCTCTCTCTCTCTCTCTCTCTCTCTCTCTCTCTCTCTCTCTCTCTCTCTCTCTCTCTTCCCCCCCTCCCCTCCTTCCCCCTCTACCTCCCTTCTTCTAGGCTGTGCGCACGTGAGTGCATGCACATTTATGCAAGCGCCTGTGTGTACGAGCAAGAAATGTTATGCGTGCATGTGTCTGCATACGTGTGGTTGCATGTGGCTATGTATAATGCGTCGGCATGATATATATGACATGCATCGTCTGGTGCCTCCTCTCCCCCTTCACTTCATCCCTCCCGCTCTCTCTCTCTCTCTCTCTCTCTCTCTCTCTCTGTCTCTGTCTCTGTCTCTCCCCTCCCTTTCTCTCTGTCTCTCTCTCCCCCCCCCTCCTCTGTCTGTCTGACTCTCTCTGTCTCTGTCTCTTCTCTCTCTCTCTCTCCTCTCTCTCTCTCCCCTCTCTCTCTCTCTCTCTCTCTCGTGTCTGTGTGAGAGAAGTGAGCGGTGTGATGGATGGTATGGTATTAATGGGCGGCCTGATTATCGCTCCATTCATCACCCCCCGTACATTCCACACCGTCTGTCTGACAGCCAGTGCCGGCTGCCTGGATTCCCGACACTGGTGACACACAACCAACAAACAACCAGGCACAACGTCAGGGTCTTTTACGGTTCTCCGGTTTGCGCGGTAACACTGGTTTTGTGACAGAACGTTTGTGAACTGCAGAACGAAGAAGAAGAAGAAGAAGAGAGGAGGAGGAGAAAAGAAGAAGAAGAAGAAAAAAGAAGAAGAAGAAGAAAGAAGGGAAAGAAGAAGAAGAGGGGGGGAGGGAGGGGGGAGAGAGAGAGAGAGAGAGAGAGAGAGAGAGAGAGAGAGTGGTAGTGGAAGTGAGGTGGGGACTGGAGGTCATTATCGGTGTGTAACCAGCAGATGTAAACTCTCTATACAGCCGTGGTGACCACGGTTCAAGTGGACCTGTTGACGGGTTGGGTTCAAAACAGTGTATGTCACTGTGCTTCTAACGGCTGCTGTACCTTGCACTGCACACTGAAGACTCCGGAACTAGCACTCTACAAGCCTGCCCTCTACTCAGCTGGACTGCCACTGCTGGCAGTGCCAGTAGGGCATGGGGCTGAAAGAGTGGGGGAGGAAGGGAGGAAGGACCAAGAGCAAGTGCGTCGTCTACCCCTCCTCCTGTTAATGATGATGATCAATGACCATGGTAATGGATGATCGTCACAGACCACGGTGCGGGGTGTTTGTTTACATGGTCCAGTTTCCTCCCTGTCTTTGGTCTTTGACGTTCCACCGGTCACGTATGGTCACGAGCGTGCGCCTGTGTGTCTGCATGTGTGTGAGCACGTGCGCCCTTTGTTTCCGCGTCAAGGGAAGACGTGAGCAACGTTACCCTACATGATTTGATGGGTGTACTGGTCAGTGCAGTCTGCGTTGCCATCCATTAGGTGAGTCAGAGCAGGAGGTCAGTCAGATGATGAGGAGGTCAGTGGTGAAACAGGTCAGTTCCTGTTGACCATGATTTAGCTGATGGGGGGGTTGAACACTGAACTCTCCATGTTTCAAACCTTCCCTCTCAACACCAGCAGCAGCAACCAGGGACCGAACTTGTCCATCGCCAGCTGAATCGTGTAGGCAGTCGATCTCTGCCATCTCCACTACCATCCTGGTCTGTAGTTTTCATTGCCCCCATCTGTTGTAGTTCGCCAGCCAAGGTCGGTGAGTTCCACACAGACGTCAGCCACGCTCGGTCCACGGAGGAGAAAGCAACTTCCCGATGTGCGCTGGGAACTGGCTGGGGTGGCGTCAAGGGAAGTAACCGTATGAAGGCTGTCTTGTTATAGTAATCTGATTGGTTGACAGACTCTCCTGTGACGGAAATCAGTTGGTGTCGTCAGACGACCAAAATTCCATTGTCAATTCGTAAGTAAACTTTTCATTTGGCCGCAGTGTTCCGGTTCACAGTGCTTCAGGGAAACTGTTTGGCGCAAAGTTTTGGTTTCATCAAGGTGTCACTGCGTGCGGATTAGTCCATATACGCTAACACCACACCCCCTGCTAAGTTTTGAGACCACACCGCGCATGATTTAAAGCTGATGGATAAATGTATGAATGACTGACATGAGAAAATTTCAAAAGGGCCTCGTGGCTACGACTTAGCAGAGGTCTGACCTACAGCATTAGCCCAACGCGCTGGTCAGACCTTGAGTACCTACCTAACCTTGGCTGTGCCATTATTATCATTGTATGTATGTGTGGTGAGTGTACACGGGTGTATATGGGTGTATGGGCACGGGCACAACGAAATTGCTGAAGTGGATGTCAGTTGAAAACATCTCGGCAGGTCGAACAACACTACCTCTGAGTCCAACACCAGCGAACGGTGCTTTGCTGGAAAAGATCGTTCAAGTGCTAAAGAAGAATCAACTTGTCACTGGCCACACGCCACAATTAGAATTTTGCACTAAAACACTGTATAATCCATGTAAGCGTTTTGAGGCCTACCGTCAAATTGAGCCAGTAAATAATATCAAACAGATAACTGATCAGAAGAACAAATCCCCACCAATTATTTCCCTTGTTTGGGGAGATTTTTCACTGATGAGATTACAAACAATCTTCAAACACATGACCTTCCTCTTAGTTGACGTCACATGTCAGGCCTTTGCACTCACCCATGACCCGATCTTCGCGCCAGCTTGAAGTGCCCAAATCGTTCCATTCCGTAGATTTTCATCTGTCTGTTTGGAACACCTGGTTTGTACCTTGATGACCATATGAAAGAAAACGAGGAGAATCAACTTTCAGACACAATACAAATTCTCAAAACAGTCTAATTGCGCCAGTCTGTAAATACTCGACTCCTTAAGCAAGGTCTTGGCGCATTAATCTTTGATGTGCAGCCACTCTTCCACGCTTCCTAATCGGACGAGCGTTGCGAATCGGATGGTGGAAAGCAGACTGCAGGGAAAGAGGCTGCTAGTAAGGGTCATCAGTAGTCGGCCATATGGCCAGGTGACCTAATGGTCCGTACTGGCGTGGATGGTGAACTGATTGACTGACCAGCTCATGGTTTGGGCTCATTGTCAGGTGTTGAGGTCTTGCCTGGCTTGTCATAGTGGTCTGTCATACACAGGGATACGCGAAAGGTCAGAGAACAGGCCACGTCTCTGTCTGTCTGTCTGTCTGTCTGTCTCTGCCTCCCTCTCTCCCTCCCTCTCTCACTCTCTCCCTCCCCTCCCTTCCTTGTCTCTCTTCCTCCCCTCCCCCCCTCCCCCCCGTCCTCTCTCTCTCTCTCCCTCTCTTTCGCTCCCCGTCCCTGCCTTCCATCTCTCTCTCCCTCCTTCTCTCTCTCTCTCGACCATCGACTTCAAATGTGTATGTCTGTGCTCTTGACTCCCCTCCCTGCTTTCCCTCTCTCTCTCTCCTTCCCTCCCTCCCTCCCACCTCCCTGCCTCCTTCGCTCTCGCTCTCTCTCTCTCTCTCTCTCTCTCTCTCTCTCCCTCCCTCCCTCCCTCCCTCCCCCTCCCCTCCCCTCCCTTCATCCACCCCAGCAACCTTTTTGGTCCACAGAGCAGGAGGTAGCGATGACCAGTACTTATTTACCAACCCTTCACTCCCCAGCAACCTTTTTGGCCCACAGAGCAGGAGGTAGCGATGACCAGAACTATTTACCAACCCTTCACTCCCCAGGGGGTCCGGGTAGGTCCACGGTGTGAAGGGGATCTGAAAGAGCCGGCCCTGTGACCATGCCCTTTGACCCCCCTTGACTGCTGGTCCCCTTCCCTTCCCTTCCCTTTCCTTCCCCTCCAGTACAGGGAAGATCGGGCCGGCCAGAGAGAACGCAGGCAGTAGGTATCTGAAAACTGATATGAGTGGATGGTAACACAGTGAGAACCCAGGCGCATGGTTATAACTATAATATGTTGGAGGTGGTGGGAAGCAGTTGAAGCTGGGAGCTGGCAAACCCCATGCTGTGGACGACCCTGCCGTGTTACTTACTGCCCAAGTGGCTGGCTGTGTTGGCCTGCATCCGGGCTGCCTCTTCTCTCTGTTTCGCCCTGTCCGTCTGTTGAGGAGAGAGCGGCTATATCGGCTGTAGATGGTAGTCCTGCCCATAGCCTTTCCTTCTTTCTCTGTGTGTGTGTGTGTGTGTGTGTGTCTGTCTGTCTGTCTGTCTCTCTCTCTCTCTCTCTCTCTCCTCTCTCTCTCTCTCTCTCTCTCTCATACACACACGCGCGCGCGCATGTACGCACCCACCCTCCCGTCAATTTCCATATTGGCTACCGAGTTGAGAATGCAGAATAAGTTTCTGTGCTCTTGAAAAAGAAAAACAAATCCCAAGGAGAGCAGGAGGAAGAAGACGAGAGAGAGAGAGAGAGAGAGAGAGAGAGAGAGAGAGAGAGAGAGAGGGACGGATGCATGGACGCTCGCACGCACGCACGCATAGGCGAAGTATACACACGCATAGTAATACACGCAGAATGGCCTTCACCATTCCTCTGTACACGCAGGCATTCTCCTCCCCCTTTCCCACCGCACCCCATCTAAACAGAAGCAGCAGCAGGCTGTGGGACGTGTGTGGCAGTCAGCCGCTTTGAGATCGGTTTGCAGTCCCGTGAACCCCATGAAAGCATCAACGAAACCATGGAAATGGATTGGCTGTCTGTCATTGATCGTTCGATTCTGGCTTAAGGCTGGGTTTGGCTTTATCCAGTGGAAGAACTGACCATGAAATTCGTTTCTCGTAAGCTGAACATGGGCCAGCATGTTTTATCGCTTTGACCACTCGTAGATTTACTAACCACTCGTATATCTACTAACTTCCCTACCTACGTACACAATTTCCCCCTCCTACTTTCCGTCTTTCGGTCCCTACATATTGTCCTGCAACTTCGTATTCTTGGCCGAAGGAAATCCGGCTGTTTTGTCGCGTGATTCATGATGGGTGGTGGCTTGTGTACTATATAGTACTGGTTTAACTTCAGATACCTATTAAAACCAACACGTGTTAAACGCTTTTTTGTATGTCTCGCCTCTTCTTTTCGCCCCTGTCCGTATTTTCATTTCAACTCGATTTTCCGCCATTTGTTCCTAAATCTGATGACTTCTTCCGGGGGGTGCGTATGTCTGCTGTTTTCTTTCCAATGTCGGATACCAATCAACACAAGCAGGTCTACCCCGTCCCCTGTTGTTGCCTGTGGCACATCTGGAAGCAGATCTGCCCATTTGTTGTAAGCCAGAGGGCGTGAAATGTGGATTGTGAACACTCCTTTCCCGTCCCCACAAACACCCAGACTGAAAACACACACACACACACACACACACACACACCCGCGTGCAGTCGGCAAGACGAGCGTTCCCATGGCTTTCAGGGGACAGGCGCTACAGATTTCACTCTAGACGAGATAAGCCAGCGATACATTCTACGATAAACGATACACAGTTTGTTGCAAGCTCCCCCCCCCCCCCCTTTTCCGCTGTTTATTTCGACACCCCCCCCCTTCCTTCCCTTCACTTCTCCTCCTTCCCCACCGCTTGCGAAGCCAGAGGTGAGTTTTGCAAGGATGACGTCAGCGTCACATCAAACAGGGGGAGAGAGGGGGTGTTAGAGGGATGGGGAGTGGGTGTGGCTTTACTAGTGTTTTGTTCTTTGTGTGGCCATTTGAGAACATTTTCTAGCTGAACATGACCTGACCTGAATCTGATCTGACCTCATAATGACCTTGATCTGACCTGAACATGACCAGAACCTGATTGGAATCTGACCTGAACACGACATGGACATGACCTGAACATGACCTGGACCTGACCTTATCTGATCTGACCTGATCATGACCTTGATCTGACATGAACATGACCCGGACCTGAAGAAATGTGATTGGAGTCCAGATGAGAATGGGAATCAGGAGAGGAGTAGAGGGGGTGGGGGGTATCTGTCTTCTTGTCGGGTCAGGGTTCAAACCAGCAGCATCAGACACATTGTGATCGTCCAGTGAAGCAAAAGGCAAAGACAGGAGGGAGGTGGACGGAAGGTTTCTGTGGGCTGTGTGTCTGATGGCTGTGGGCAGTGATGTCTCCCTTCCCCCAGCCCCCAGCCCCACCTCCCCCCGCCACTCACCCCATTGCCCAAACGCGGACTTCACCTGTGGGTCTGTGACCACCAGACCACCGTGCCCCCTGACAGAAGTCCTGCCTTTCTCACCGTACATGTGGCAGCGGCTTGATGCTGTGGATAGACATGAGACTGTCCGAGGTGTTGTTCCCTGTGGAGGCCTGTGTAGACATAGTGCTGTGGATAGACATGAGACTGTCCGAGGTGTTGGTTCCCTGTGGAGGCCTGTGTAGACATAGTGCTGTGGATGGACATGAGACTGTCCGAGGTGTTGTTCCCTGTGGAGGCCTGTGTAGACATGGTGTGGGCATGGCATGGTCACTGAACACTCCTTAGTTTGGAATGTAAACGGTGTACCGGATCTTGTGTGTTGATTACTGATTTACTTTGAACATTCCTTTCCGTGGAATCTGTCCATTGTGTGTGTGTGTGTGTGTGTGTGTGTGTGTGTGTGTGTGTGTGTGTGTGTGTGTGTGTGAGGCCAAGTTACATAAAAATCCATGTTTTGATAACGTTATCTATGTTTTGTGCTCATTTCTTTCCCCTCCTCCTCCTGCTTCTCCTCCTCCTTCTTGCTCCTCCTCCTCCTGCTCCTCCTCCCCCCCTTCTTGCTCCTCCTCCTCCTGCTCCTCCTCCCCCTTCTTGCTCTTCCTCCTCTTCTTCTTTTCTTTCTTTTTTTTGTATCTGTATCCCCTTTTTCTCTGTGTTCACTTTCCCTTTGTTATTTTGTGTTGCAACATCGTCACACACTCCATCCACTGTCTGTGTTTACACACGTGCCTGATTGTGCGCCTATCTCCCGCCACCCCAGTTCCAGCCTCCACTCCTTTCCTGGGGCAACATTGGGACAGCCCATCGCCATCTGTCGGAAGTCAGGAGGGGCACCACCATGTAAATGCCAAACCTGGTTTCCGTTTTGTCAGTCTGTCTGTATGTCTGCATGTCTGTCTGTCTGTGCTGGCAAAGCCTCCTCCTGACTGCAGCCGCCGCTCTGTATCCAGCACCACGCGCTCCCCGCCTGCTGAGCGTGGGCCTGTTTTCCCTGGGGACAGGTGCTACCCCTTTCACACTTGTCAGGGCGCCACACAGATAACGGATTACCTCTCTCTCTCTCTCTCTCTCTCTCTCTCTCTCTCTCTCTCAGCCCTTTGGTGTGTATGTGTGTGTGTGTGTGAGAGAGAGAAAGAGAGAGAGAGAGAGAGAGAGAGAGAGAGAGATAAACCTCCGCCTGCCAGAGACCCTAAATGTTTCGAAGCCAGAGTTTGAGTTCTGCAGGGATGACGTCACACTGCTATCATTGAAGGGAACCCCCAGGGGACTGGGAAAACGAGCGCAGTTTCAGCGAGCAAGAAGGCCACACACCACAATTAAGATGTTGCACTAAATCACTGTATCATCCATGTAAGCGTTTGGAGGCCTCCCATGAATTTCAGCCAGCATTTAAGGTAAAACTGATAATGGATCAAAAGAGCAGCTTCCCTACTAATTATATCTCTTGTTTTGGGGGATATTCAATGGTGAAATTACAGTCTTCAAATACATGACCTTCAACTTAGTTCAGGTCACATTGCAGGCCTTGCTCTCACCCGAGACTCCGATCTCTGCGCCAGGTGGAAGCCCCCAAACAGTCCCATTCCTTTTATTTTAATCTGTCTGCTTGGAACCACCTGGCTTGTACCTTGTTGGCCATATGAAAGAAAATTACGAGAATCAACTGTCAGACATACTAAAAATCCTCAAAACAATCTAATTGCTCCAGTCTCTAAATACTCGACTTCTTAAACAAGGCCCTGGCGCATGAATTTGTGGTGTGCAGCCAGCAATGACCCAACGTTTTACTGCTCTGACGGCCTCGCTCCTGGTCGTGTCTCCACCAATCGCTGCACCTGTTAGTTAGGGGTCAGAGGGTTTCCTGTTTTTCCCCAGGAGAGACATCATCCTGCTGCTTTGCTGTGATTTGTGTGGCCGTAGTCACGTGTCCGGCCAGATGGCCAAGGTTGATGGCCGTGGTCATGTTTTCTGGGGTTTATGGCCATGCCCGCACGCACGCACACGCACATACACACTCACATATGCTTGCGCGCGCATACACACTCACACACAGACTCACTCACACACACACACACACACACACACACACACACACACACACACACACACACACACACACACACACACATACACACTCACACACAACTGGGAAGGGAAGAGAGATATTTATTACGTCATCTGCATGCAAACTAGGTAGCACTCATGTGAGGAGGGGAATGTTAAATGATGTTGTTTATTGTCCTGCCCACCCCTACATATCCATGTTGATTGAGAGAGAGAGAGAGAGAGAGAGAGAGAGAGAGAGAGAGAGAGAGAGAGAGAGAGAGAGAGAGAGCATCTAGTATGCATTCAGCTCATCATTTGCTGTGCCTCGAAATAAAAGGGGTTTTTATCATCAGCACTGAATCCAGAGAGAGACAGAGAGAGAGAGAGAGAGAGAGAGAGAGGGGGGGGGGGAGGGGGGCGGGCAACAGTTGTGAAGGTGGAAAGTAAAAGATGCCTAGTTCTCCTCTCCACCCCCTCCCCCTCTATCGTGGATGCCTGCTGTTCGACAGCTGTACCACAGGGAGAAGGATGGTCTAATTTCAGCGTCCAGTCCACATAAAGCTGTCCAGGATACGCCGTTCTCAGGTCGCAGTGTGTCTGGCCTAGAGCCTGATCTGAACATCCAATGCTGTCCCCAGTTGCTCCCAGGTCGGAGTGTGTATGTCGACCCACCCATAGTTGCTCCCAGGTCATAGAATATATGTCACGGAGCCTAATTTAACCCATCCCTCCCAGGTCATAGTGTATATGTCACGGAGCCTAATTTAACCCACCCCTAGTTGTTCCCAGGTCATAGTGTATATATCATGGAGCCTAATTTAACCCACCCCCAGTTGCTCCCAGGTCATAGTATATATGTCACGGAGCCTAATTTAACCCACCCCCAGTTGCTCCCAGGTCATACTGTATATGTCACGGAGCCTATTTAACCCACCCCCAGTTGTTCCCAGGTCATACTGTATATATCACGGAGCCTAATTTAACCCACCCTTCCCAGGTCATAGTGTATATGTCATGGAGGCTAATAACCCACCCCTAGTTGTTCCCAGGTCACAGTGTATATGTCATGGAGCCTAATTTAACCCACCCCTAGTTGTTCCCAGGTCAATTTGTATATGTCACGGAGCATAATTTAACCCACCCCTAGTTGTTCCCAGGTCAATTTGTATATGTCACGGAGCCTAATTTAACCGACCCTTCCCAGGTCATAGTGTATAAAAATTATGTCATGGAGCCTAATTTAACCCACCCCTAGTTGTTCCCAGGTCATAGTGTATATGTCACGGAGCCTAATTTAACCCACCCCAAGTTGCTCCTAGGTCACAGTGTATATGGCATGGAGCCTAATTTAACCCACCCCTAGTTGTTCCCAGGTCACAGTGTATATGTCACAGAGCCTAATTTAACCCACCCCTAGTTGTTCCCAGGTCATAGTGTATATGTCATGGAGCCTAATTCGACCCACTCCCAGTTGCTCCCAAGTTGGAGTGTATCTGGGATGGAGTCGAGTCTGACCCTCCCCCCGCAGTCCCTTCTTGGGCAGTATGGCCGTGCCTTCCTTCCCTCTGGCCATCTGTGCTGGCCAGTGAAGGGAATGTTTCTGCAGTTGTCTATCAGCACTATGGCCCTGCCTTCCTTCCGTCTGGCCATCTGTGCTGGTCAGTGAAGGGAATGTTCCTGCAGTTGTCTGTCAGCACTATTGCCCTGCCTTCCTTCCCTCTGGCCATCTGTGCTGGTCAGTGAAGGGCGGGGAATAGTCCTGCAGTTGTTTATCAGCACTGTGACTATGTGCTGGCCAGTGAAAGACGGGGGAATAGTCCTGCAGTTGTCTATCAGCACTGTGACCATCTGTGCTGGCCAGTGAAGGGCGGGGAATAGTCCTGCAGTTTTGTCTATCAGCACTGTGACCATCTGTGCTGGCCAATGAAGGGCGGGGAATAGTCCTGCAGTTGTCTATCAGCACTGTGACTATGTGCTGGCCAATGAAGGACGGGAATAGTCCTGCAGTTGTCTATCAGCACTGTGACTATGTGCTGGCCAATGAAAGACGGGGAATAGTCCTGCAGTTGTCTATCAGCACTGTGACTATGTGCTGGCCAATGAAAGACGGGAATAGTCCTGCAGTTGTCTATCAGCACTGTGACTATGTGCGGGCCAGTGAAGGCTGGGGAATAGTCCTGCACTTGTCTATCAACAATGTGGCCCTTCTTTCCATTTGGCCATCTGTGCTGGCCATCTGTGCTGGCCATCTGTGCTGGCCATCTGTGCTGGCCATCTGTGCTGACCAGTGAAGGCTGGAGAATAGTCCTGCAGTTTTCTATCAACAATGTGGCCCTTCTTTCCATTTGGCCATCTGTGCTGGCCATCTGTGCTGACCATCTGTGCTGGCCATCTGTGCTGGCCATCTGTGCTGGCCATCTGTGCTAACCATCTGTGCTGGCCATCTGTCTGGCCATCTGCTAACCATCTGTGCTGGCCATCTGTGCTGGCCAGTGAAGGACGGGGATTAGTCCTGCAGTTTTGTCTGGTGGTCTGCTCAGCTGTGTGGTTCGGCACGGAGTTGGCAGGGACATGTTGGCAGTTCAAATCTCCCCGGCGCTCAACATGAAGAAATGTCTGTTTCTGCTGCCCCGTCCCAAGGTGTGGGTCGTTCTGGTTGTCTGAGTGCAGTGTTGGGAAAGCTCTCCCCATCCCACCTCCCCCTTCCCCTTTCCTTCCTCCCCGCCCTGCCAACTTTCCTTGCCGCTTTTATCAGCTGAGGTGGTATGGGTGTAAAGTTCTGAATAGAACCACATTATTTTTGATTTTATGTCTTTGACCCTACCGCTCCCGACCCTTTTAAGGTAGCATTCAACGTCAGCTTCGTCCATTTACTCTCTCTCTCTCTCTCCTCTCTCTCTCTCTCTCTCTCTCTCTCTCCTCTCTCTCTCTCTCTCTCTCTCTCTCTCTAACCCCCCGGCGACGCTGCGCTCTTTAATAGCGGCCTTGCTGGGGTTTCCCACCCACCCGGTGTTGGTACTTCCTGCACGGGTGAGTGCCTTCAATGGCCAGCCAGCCACTCATCGATCACATTGGGGAAAGGGGATGGGGGGGGGGGGGGTGGTAGTAAAGAAACGGACTGAGGGAAGAAGACAGGATTGGTAAGACGAGCCCCCCGCTACCCCCCACCCCCAGCCTCCAACCCCAACATGGCAGTGTCAGTGTGTGTGATCGTGGGGTCTCCCTGTCTGGGGTCGTGGTGGAGAGGTGAGCATTGAACCGTGATCCCTCCGCACACAGGCCGTTATTGTCTGGCTGCTGGTACCCCCAGGGCCCGTTGTTGGCCCGCCCTCCGGCCTGGCGCTGTTTTCCTCCCCCTCCTCTCATGGCGCCAGAGGAAATGTCGTCTGTGGAGATGTGTGCAGCCATCACTGCTTGTCACTGCTTTGTCTGCTTTCTCCTACCTTCACCTGGTTTTCTCTGTTGCCTATCGTCTCTCTCTCTCTCTCTCTCTCTCTCTCTCTCTCTCTCTCTCTCTCTCTCTGGTGTTCAGCACTTTTCTCCTGCTTCTCCCAGATCTTCTCTATTTCTGCTTACTGTCTCTGGTTTTCTGCACTTTCTTCTGCTTCTCCGTGGTCTTGTCTGTTTCTGCTAACTGTCTCTGGTTTTCTGCACTTTCTTCTGCTTCTCCGTGGTCTTGTCTGTTTCTGCTAACTGTCTCTGGTTTTCTGCACTTTCTTCTGCTTCTCCGTGGTCTTGTCTGTTTCTGCTAACTGTCTCTGGTTTTCTGCACTTTCTTCTGCTTCTCCCTGGTTTTCTGTATTTCTGCTGACTGTCTCTGGTTTTCTGCACTTTGTCCTACTTTTCTGTGCATTTTTCTGGTGTGTCCTTCTTGCACTTCGTGTTCTGTACGTTTCTCCCTTCTCTGCTTTGCTCTGCTTTGTCTTACCTTCAGCTGGTCTTCTGTTCTTTTCCCCCTTGTCCTACTTTTCCCTGTTTTCTCCGCTTTGTCATTCTTTTCCATAGCTTATTTTTCTCTAGTTTTGTCTGCTGTGTCCCACTTTGCCCTGTTTTTCTGTCCTGTTCATGTCTTTCCTGCTTTTCTTTCCTGTCTTTCTCTTAATTTCCTCTCCGTACATTCTCTTGCTTTCTTTACCTTTTCCTACTTATCCATGGTTTTCTCCATTTTTTGACTGGTTGCACTTTCCCCACACAGCTTCGATGGCGCTCAAGGCACCTGGATGGGGGTTGATCGCTTACTGTTAATTCGTGGAGTGTAGAGGAGGCATAGTACAGAACCAAGACCGGAATGGTTGCGTGGAATGTTGTGATCCTGTCAGCTAGCAGCGTGTAGATCACCATCCATTGGGTGGCATATCACAACTTGTGTGCTGCCAGCGTGGCTTCTATCTTTTGCCGTCTGACTGCAGGAATCCCTTGAAAGAACTGTACTGAGGTTCGTGGGGGAAAAAACAGGAAATATTAGAAACAGTCCTGAAGTCATGGGGTAAAGAATGTGATAGAAATCTAGAAGATAGACGGGAAAGAATAGAACTTGACAGAAAAGCTAAGTAGTGGTAGTAAGTGTCTGACAAAGTGTAGAAACCTGGTGTCTAGAATCATAGTGATTGAACACAGCAGGGTAGGCAGTGAAGGGTTGGTAGTGTGTGATATAGTGTAGAAGCATGGTGACTGAATGCAGCCGGACAGTGAAGGATTGGTAGTGTGTGACGTAGTGTAGAAGCATGGTAACTAAAGACAGCAGGGCAGACGGTGTAGTGTGTGATGTAGTGTAGAAGCATGGTGACTGAACACAGCAGGGCAGTAAAGTGAAGGATAGGTAGTGTGTGACGTAGTGCAGAAGCATGATGACTGAACGGAGCAGGGCAGGCAGTGTAGTGTGTGACGTAGTGTAGAAGCATGGTGACTGAACGGAGCAGGGCAGGCAGTGTAGTGTGTGACGTAGTGCAGAGGCACGGTGACTGAACGGAGCAGGGCAAACAGTGTAGTGTGTGACGTAGTGCAGAAGCACGGTGACTGAACGGAGCAGGGCAGACAGTGTAGTGTGTGATGTAGTGCAGAAACACGGTGACTGAACGGAGCAGGCAGGCAGTGTAGTGTGTGACGTAGTGCAGAAGCATGGTGACTGAACGGAGCAGGGCAGGCAGTGTAGTATGTGACGTAGTGCAGAGGCACGGTGACTGAACGGAGCAGGGCAGACAGTGTAGTGTGTGATGTAGTGCAGAAACACGGTGACTGAACGGAGCAGGGCAGGCAGTGTAGTATGTGACGTAGTGCAGAAGCATGGTGACTGAACGGAGCAGGGCAGGCAGTGTAGTATGTGACGTAGTGCAGAGGCACGGTGACTGAACGGAGCAGGGCAGGCAGTGTAGTGTGTGACGTAGTGCAGAAGCGCGGTGACTGAACGGAGTAGGGCAGGCAGTGTAGTGTGTGACGTAGTATAGAAGCACGGTGTCTGAACACAGCAGGGCAGGCAGTGTAGTGTGTGACGTGCAGGGTGACTGAACGCAGCAGGACGTGCAGTGGCCCGAGGTTCCCCAGTCATTCACCTGGCCAGGGAGTTGTCTGTCACACACAGCACATTGCACTGTCTTCTGTCTGGCTTGGCACGGCACAGAACCATTCAAGTGTGAGTTAATTTGATAGGGGTGTGTGTGTGTGTGTGTGTGTGAGAGAGAGAGAGAGAGAGAGAGAGAGAGAGAGAGAGTTCTTGTGTGTGTGTGTGTGTGTGTGTGTGTGTGTGTGTGTGAGCGAGAGAGAGAGAGAGTTCTTGTGTGTGTGTGTGTGTGTGTGTGTGTGTGTGTGTGTGTGAGCGAGCGAGCGAGAGAGAGAGAGTGAGAGAGAGAGAGTTTTCTCGTTTTCTAAGGATCCAAATTAAGCAAAGGACTCTTCAGTTGACCTACACCATGTATGTTCGTGTTGATAAAGGGATGGGTGAGAATGGAGATGGAGGGGGGGGGGGGGGGGGGAGAACGTCGATGTATTTTTGACTGAAGTGTGATATGGGAGCATCGTGTATAGTGTTCTGAGGAAAAAATGTTTTGTAAAACTCTTTTTTAGGGGGGGGGGGGGGGGGGGGGGGGGGGGGGGGGGTGGGGGGGGGGGGGGGGGGTGGAAGATTGATTTTTACCTGGCACGTGCTCTACAGTGCATTGTCGTTAGGGGAGTAACGTTGTGTGTCCATGATGTTGCATACTGTAGGTCATCAGTCACCATCTGTGCAGCAGTGTCCGTCCGTGTAACGGACGTGCTGGCAAACTGGAGCCAGGAAGGGAGAGGATCAGACAGACCCCTCAGCACTGGATGGAGAGAGGAGAGAGAGAGAGAGAGAGAGAGGGGGGTGGGTGAGAGGGTGGGGCCACAGGGTCAGTTCAGTTCAGTGGAAAAAAATGGCAGACTGGGCCTTGAGTTTTTGGACGGAACAAAGCGGACCGTGGGAGACTGAATGAGAGAGTAGTGACCGCTACACAGAGACAGGAATGCCGCCAGCTGAGTGAGAGAGTGAGTGACCGCTACACAGAGACAGGAATGCCGCCAGCAGCACCACAGTGCACATTTGTCTGCGCAGTTCTTTCTGTTCTAGTGTGCAGTCTCTCTCTCTCTCTCTCTGACTCGGTCAGTCATTCACGTCGTTTACTTTGTGAGGAGTCGCATCAGAAGGATATCCCTTTCTCTCCCCCATCTCTTTCTCTGTCTGTCTGTCTGTTCGTCTCTGTCTGTCTGTGTCTCTCTCTCCCTCTCTCCTCTCTTTCTCTCCCTCTCTTTCTCTTCCTCACTCTGTCCCTCTCTCTCCCTCGCTCTCTCCCTCTCACCCTTTCTTTCTCCCCCCCTCCTCTTTCTCTCTGTCCCTCCCTCCCTCCTCTCTCTCTCACTGTCTCCCCCCCCCTCTGTCTGCCTTTCTCTCGTCAGTCAACCAGCCAGTCAGTCCAAAACAATAAAGCACACTACATTTCCATGTTCACGAAGTGCAGAAGGAGCTCTGCACATCAAAACAGTTCAGCTCCCGGGGTGAAAGATGGGATGGATAGGGAAGATGTGGAGACGTCTGCTCCCATCAGTTCTGAATGCATTATCTGTGTCTGTCACTTTTGTACTGCAAAAACGTGATTCGCCCTCAAGCCTTTTGAACGTGCAAAGCTTTCGCCTGCCTGTGAAGTCTTGCGAACTATCTGGTCTTGATAACTACACACTGCTATCTGCTCAGTCCATGTCCCCCCAAGTCTCTCAACGCAGCATATTAAAACATCATCTTCAATCCAGTTTTATGGCGTACTAGCATTTTAACCCGATTTCGCCCAGTCCATAACCCCTCATTGCATCCCCCCCCCACCCCCACCCCACCGTTCAGTCTCTGTCTGTCTCTCTCCATTATGATACTGCCAAAGACTATGATAACGATCAGAGGGAGGGACAGAAAGGGGTTGGAGGTGGGGAAATTACCCACGACTCTGATGCAGAATGCAGAGATAGGGATGGAGAGAAACAGGAGTTTGGGGGAGGGACTGTTGAGAGGTAAGGGAGGGGGAGGGGTGCTGCGAGACCACTGGCTGGCTCGTGTGTAGGACACCTCGTGAAAGGTCCCTTGTTGTTGTCCTGACCTGACCTTAACCTTGACCTGACCAGTCCTGTCCCTAACCCCAAAGTAATAACCTGAACCGTGTCAGCCTTGTCTTGTCACCGTGTCCTTCGCAGTAACATAGAGGTTTGACTTTTTAAATGAAGACCAATTTTGTTGTTGTTGCTACTTTGGAGAGCGTCGGACGCTTAGACAGTTGCCCTCTGGTCTAACGCCAGGTACTGAAGATTACGTGCGTTTCATTGCAGGCCAGTGCCTGCAGTGTTTTGACATCATGTTTTGACGAATGTCCCTCTGTGTGAACTCTTGATACACAGGATGACATTTACGTATAAGAGAAGACGTACACCCTCCTCCCTCTTCCTCTTCCCTCAACCCCTCACCCTTCCCCAGCCCAACTCCCCCCTTTTCCCCCCATCCCCTTCCCTTCCCTCCTCCTCTCCCACCCCCTCCAGTTCCTCTCCTCTCCGTTTCCTTTCCGCCTCCCTATTCCACACACTGTCAGTCTTCCTCTACCTCCTTCACCTTACCCTTCGTTTCCCCCTTCCACACCCCCACACCCCTTTGCCCAAGACCCACTTCGAAAGCCTTAAAAAGGAAGTGTCGGAACCCAGGATTGGGCCAAGTACTTTTCAGTCTTGTCTAAGGCTGAGCTGTTGTGGCCGACAGTAAGTAAACACGGTGTCGGTGTTCTCACTATGCATGAACGCCAGCAGCAAGGCAAGGTGTTTGACTCGCTGTGCTTCGCCGTTAAGATTAGGAATGTGACGAATGCCACTGCCGAGATTACGAAAGTGATTCGCTCTCGATTTGCCCAGTAGGCTATAATGAATCACCAGGCCAGCATTGGAGATCAGATGAAAACTGCATCTTAAATGGAAGTAAGAAGACAGACGCACAGACAGACAGGACACGCTTTTTTACATTAGATAACTTGCTTCAGGCTAATCAGTCTTGCCTTTCCATGTTGACTCATCTTCAAGAGGAACGGCACGTAAGCAAAATCAACAATTTCTTAAGTAGTTGTGGGCGCATTTTCTGTCGATGTTGAGAAAACAGCCATGCCAGCCAGGCGTGAGATGATTGGTGTTACTCCCCCCCCCCCCCCCCCCCCCCCCCTCCAGCTCCTTTGACAAAGGCAAGGCAAGGCAAGGCAGTTATTTTATTTCATACCCACATGGGGCACAGAAATATAAGACGATACTCACACAAAATGAATAATCGCACATCAGAATAGAGTGATATCCATAATCGAGTAAGCAAAATAGACGAGCAAACGACGGAAACAATATTAAGCATAAATGAAAATTTCATAGACAGTTGTCCCTTTACAGAGTGCAAACATTGTGTAATGTTGTAATTTTAATTATATGAATTATTGGAAAAAGCTATTTATAACTGTAATATAATTCTTTAGTTTAATTAAAAGTTTCTTATTTTATGCAAACAAAATGTTGAATTTAACAGCATTCGGCCGTACAAAGAAGTATCGCGGGAGATATTTTTTTCTTTCTGCATCAAAAAAAGGACACACGAACAAATAATGAAATTCATCTGCAATATCATGCATAGCACATTTGTCACAAATTCTTTCACACCTAGGTGTGCCAGCATAGCGTAGCTTATTTACAGGTAAATTATTATTTGTTGTTCTAAATTTGAGTAGAGTAACCATGTAATTCTGTGGTAAAACTAGATAGTATGGATCAACACCAAATGATGTTTTAAACATTCTATAATTGATATATAATTCATCATTGTCAACATGCGTGTACCAGGTATGTATGAAACTATCTTTAAGGCATCTTTTTACTTTCTCTTTAAACCATAATGGATGTACATCAAGTGTGTTCTGATTTAGCTAGAAACTACTCAAACCAATTTCATTTAATAATGTATGGATGTATTTGATATATTTGTTTTCATGTACATTTAATTCATACATTCTGAGAAGACATTTATACACAAGAAATGATAATTTATAACTATGATGGTTAGATACAAGGTTAACCCAAAATGATAACATTCTGGATTTAACAGTGACCGGTATGGGGAATTTTCCCGTTTCACCGAAAACCATGAAAGGTGTCGACTGTCGTAGTTTTAGAACCAGCTTATAAAATTTTAACTGTAATCTTTGGACAAGATCATTCATGTCAAACCCCCAAATTTCACATCCATATGTAAGAATTGGTAATACAGTTTTATCAAATAAATCCATCACTAGGTCTGCAGGAAGCATCAATAATTTAGCTTTCCTCATCAGTGTTTGCTAAACATTGCTCGAGAGGCTCGGTCAAACAGTTCACGTTGTGCAACATTCATTCGGTTATTATAGTTAAGCCTCAACCCTAGATACAAGAAATCATGGACAACCTCTAGTTTTTCTGTACCTATAAGAAAATGAGGAAAACGTCTAACCTTACCTTTAGAAAAAATAACAACTTTACATTTGTTTGCATTTAGTTTCAGTTTCCATTTATCACAATATTTTTAATAGACTTTAAACCTTTCTGTAGTCCAGACGGAGTTTCTGAAAAAATCACAGTGTCATCTGCATATAATAAAAGAAATAAATTCAACGAAATGTCAACATCCGATTCGCCTATGCCTATTTCAATTGCTTCCTTTGCGACAGTTACAAGGCCAGTCATGTCGCTAGACATAAATTCTTTCATATCGTTTAAAAACAAGGCAAACAATACAGGAGACAAGTTTTCTCCTTGTCTTACACCAACATTAGAACAGAAAAAATAAGAATAATCACCATTGACAGATACACATGACTTGGCTTGACGCCTGGGTCAAAACCAGTGGCGCCCAGGGTGCCCATGTCAGCCAGTCATCAGATGAAGACAGCAGTCCACACGAACTTCTGACGCCTTCGTGGACATCTAGGTTGTCTTCCCTTTGTGTCGGGAGGGCTCTGGGTGGATTGGGGGCGTACTGTTTCCTCTAAGAAGTTTGGACAACAGATTTGATCGAGATCGGATTCACACTCGCAGGGGTGTCATGGCGGATTTGTCTTGGTGTGTGTACTCGCTGGTGTCGGCGGTGTCTTGGGTGTGTGTGTGTATGTGTGTGTGTGTGTGTGTGCGTGTGCGTGCGTGCGTGCGTGCGTGCGTGCGTGAGTGTGTGTGTGTGTGTGTGTGTGTGTGTGTGTGTGTGTGTGTGTGTGTGTGTTCGTGTGTGTGTGTGTGTACGGTTTAAACCTTGTTTGAAAAACCTTCAGCTGCCCTTGACAACCTCATTATAGTGGAAAGGAAAATAGTTTGTCAGCTGCTGACTGCTGCAGTCGGCTAGGGGTGTACTGGCAACGTGATTTGATTGGATGCGGTGACTTTTTCCCTCACTCATAATTTGGCTTATTTACCAGTGCCAGTATTCTGGTACACCTGCCTCGCCTAGACGGTTATGTATCTTCGCTGCAGGGGAGAGAGAGAGAGAGAGAGGAGAGAGAGAGAGAGAGAGAGAGAGAGAGAGAGAGAGAGAGAGAGAATTCATTATTTACGAGGATGATAGGTAAGCATTGGAGAGAGAGAGAGAGAGAGAGAGAGAGAGAGAGAGAGAGAGAGAGAGAGAGAGAGAATATTCCTCAATCCCTGGTGAGGGTAAAAGAGATAGGCGGACGGAACTCAATGCAAGCTTTGTTGCGTGTCAAGATATGATACGCATGCGTCGTTCAGACATGGTTGGATAGCAGACCAATGATGTTACCCACACACCCTGCGACTCCACACGCCCATGCTTCACACCTGGTGGTGGTGAGGGAGAGCGTGGACTGGGTCAACATTGGTCGGACAGTGCCACTGGTATTGACCTCCCCTCACAGGCCTGACCAGTCCGTTGTGGAATGGTGATGTTGCAGCACAGCTCTGACCAGGGACAGAGGGACTGGATGGGATGTCTGTGTCAACGCCTGTGGGATCATGTACAGCTCTCTGACCAGGGACAGTGGGACTGGATGGGATGTCTGTGTGGGATCATGTACAGCTCTCTGACCAGGGACAGTGGGACTGGATGGGATGTCTGTGTGGGATCATGTACAGCTCTCTGACCAGGGACAGTGGGACTGGATGGGATGTCTGTGTCAACGCCTGTGGGATCATGTACAGCTCTCTGACCAGGGACAGTGGGACTGGATGGGATGTCTGTGTCAACGCCTGTGGGATCATGTACAGCTCTCTGACCAGGGACAGTGGGACTGGATGGGATGTCTGTGTCAACGCCTGTGGGATCATGTACAGCTCTCTGACCAGGGACAGTGGGACTGGATGGGATGCCTGTGTGGGATCATGTACAGCTCTCTGACCAGGGACAGTGGGACTGGATGGGATGTCTGTGTCAACGCCTGTGGGATCATGTACAGCTCTCTGACCAGGGACAGTGGGACTGGATGGGATGTCTGTGTCAACGCCTGTGGGATCATGTACAGCTCTCTGACCAGGGACAGTGGGACTGGATGGGATGCCTGTGTGGGATCATGTACAGCTCTCTGACCAGGGACAGAGGGACTGGATGGGAAGTCTTGTGTCAACGCCTGGATGGGATGTCTGTGTCAACGCCTGTGGGATCATGTACAGCTGAGGGAAATATAGATGAGGGCACCTGGGCTAAACTTTTCATAGGCTTGCTTTATTGACATCTTTTTACAAATTGTTTACCGTTCTGTTTTCCTTCGAATTAAAATATTTATGACCTTTAACTACCATTCTGCACATATGACCCTGCAGCATACTGTCCTCACACTGACTGTGAGATGAAATTGGTGCCAGGGGAGTATTGTCTCCAAAGGGATTTTCTTTTCGTACTTTTGTGTTCTTCTTTGTCGTACTGTGATACGTGTTTTTTTTTTTAATTTTAATTTTAATTTTTTTTTTATTGATGTTCAATTTGAAAGAGTTCTAAGCAAATTCCACGTTTTCTTTTTAATTCATTCGTAAGACGTACATTAGAAAAGAGGACATCAAGAAAATATTGACGCAAGTTACCAAAGTATACGGTGCAAAAGAAAGTTGTAAGAAAGTCTAGGGAGACCTTGACAGCAGGTCTTCAGAGAAGAACCCCCCTCAGACAAAAATTTCGGCCCTGAACTCCTTACACTCTTAAGGGGGCCGGGCCGCACCCGGGTCAAAACTCTCAGATGCCCTTCTGACGCCAACTTTTTTTTCTTTTTAATTCATTCGTAAGACATACATGAGAAAAGAAAACATCCAGAAAATATTGACGCAATTACTACAATATACGGTACAAAAGAAAGAATTCCAACATACCATAATTATACCCACTGTGACTCCATGTTGGTCGTTCATGACAGTGGATATTGTACTATACATTAATCTGAAACAAAGTCAGACATTGCTACAGCAACATTGCTAGTCTGTACTTTCTTTACCCGGTTTCCAAGTTCCGAAAGGGAAACCTTTTTTTTTTTCAATTCCGCGGACCTTACTTCGATAATGTGTATGTATTTCTCAGTTGTCTGTTAATACATGATGCTTTTTTTTTCATAAAATGTGAGAGCAAAGGCTTAATCAAAATGTACATATTTATCTGACAGGTCATTTGGTCAGAATTGAATGTAAAAGGTCACAAACGTTACGTGCAATATTCAGGTTATGTAATCCTCCGAAGGGTATAGGTGAACCACCCCCCTCCCCTCCGCTCTCCCTGCCTCCCTTTCCACCCCCACCCCTGAACCTAAAAAAAAAAAAATCCTCACTCTTTCCCTGACCCAGCCAGAATGAAAACCTGAGAGGAAGGGACGTGTGAAGGCGAAGACATTGCAATGCATTTAGGAGTACCCGGGAATAGAACCAACGATCATTGAAATGCACGATGTCCCGCTGTGAGCCCGCCCAGTGTGGGGGATTATTGAAGGGAGTGGGGTGTACATAGAATAGTACAGGCGTTACAGTCAGTGCAGCCCTATCGGCCCATCTGTATGCAGATCCCCTGTGTGGGGGATTGAGGGGAGTGGGGTGTACAGTCAGTGCAGCTCTTATCGGCCCATCTGTATGCTGATCCCCTGTGTGGGGGATTGAGGGGAGTGGGGTGTACAGTCAGTGCAGCCCTATCGGCCCATCTGTATGCAGATCCCCTGTGTGGGGGATTGAGGGAGTGGGGTGTACAGTCAGTGCAGCCCTATCGGCCCATCTGTATGCAGATCCCCTGTGTGGGGATTGAGGGGAGTGGGGTGTACAGTCAGTGCAGCCCTATCGGCCCATCTGTATGCAGATCCCCTGTGTGGGGGATTGAGGGGAGTGGGGTGTACAGTCAGTGCAGCCCTATCGGCCCATCTGTATGCTGATCCCCTGTGTGGGGATTGAGGGGAGTGGGGTGTACAGTCAGTGCAGCCCTATCGGCCCATCTGTATGCTGATCCCCTGTGTGGGGGATTGAGGGGAGTGGGGTGTACAGTCAGTGCAGCCCTATCGGCCCATCTGTATGCTGATCCCCTGTGTGGGGGATTGAGGGGAGTGGGGTGTACAGTCAGTGCAGCCCTATCGGCCCATCTGTATGCAGATCCCCTGTGTGGGGGATTGAGGGGAGTAGGGTGTACAGTCAGTGCAGCCCTATCGGCCCATCTGTATGCAGATCCCCTGTGTGGGGGATTGAGGGGAGTGGGGTGTACAGTCAGTGCAGCCCTATCGGCCCATCTGTATGCTGATCCCCTGTGTGGGGGATTGAGGGGAGTGGGGTGTACAGTCAGTGCAGCCCTATCGGCCCATCTGTATGCAGATCCCCTGTGTGGGGATTGAGGGGAGTGGGGTGTACAGTCAGTGCAGCTCTATCGGCCCATCTGTATGCAGATCCCCTGTGTGGGGATTGAGGGGAGTGGGGTGTACAGTCAGTGCAGCCCTATCGGCCCATCTGTATGCAGATCCCCTGTGTGGGGATTGAGGGGAGTGGGTGTACAGTCAGTGCAGCCCTATCGGCCCATCTGTATGCAGATCCCCTGTGTGGGGGATTGAGGGGAGTGGGGTGTACAGTCAGTGCAGCCCTATCGGCCCATCTGTATGCAGATCCCCTGTGTGGGGGATTGAGGGGAGTGGGGTGTACAGTCAGTGCAGCCCTATCGGCCCATCTGTATGCTGATCCCCTGTGTGGGGGATTGAGGGGAGTGGGGTGTACAGTCAGTGCAGCTCTATCGGCCCATCTGTATGCTGATCCCCTGTGTGGGGATTGAGGGGAGTGGGGTGTACAGTCAGTGCAGCCCTATCGGCCCATCTGTATGCTGATCCCCTGTGTGGGGGATTGAGGGGAGTGGGGTGTACAGTCAGTGCGGCCGTATCGGCCCATCTGTATGCTGATCCCCTGTGACTGGGAGGTGGCCCGTCATAGGAACGCCATCAGGGGCACATCACTTCCGCTGCCGCTATTGTGCGTGTTTCCGGTGTCTGTGTCCCCCAGCTGTGGCCGCGTGCTCTGTGGACGTTTTCAGGTCTGTAGCCCACAGGACAAGGAGGGGATTCTTCCTCACACCTCGCCGCCTTAGGCCCCGTTGGCTTTAGTCCTCCCCAACCTCCACACTACCCCTCCCCCCCTCTTCACCTCTCCTCCCTGCCCGTAATCCTCCTCTCGATCACTTCAACCCCGCCTCTCCCCTCCCCGTTATGCCTCTCCACTTCTCTCCGTCCTTGGTGCCGTTTCCGCTGTTTTGGCGTGGGTTGAGGGAGGAGTGGTGATAATAATCACACCACATGAAAGGGGGCTCTTGTTGGCCGGAAGAGATAAGCTGACTGCCTTTGGAGAGCGATGGGGGGAGTGGGGGAAAGGGGGTCTGAATAGTCTTGGGTCGTAGCGCACGGCGGAGAGGTGTGTTGAAGCAAGTCCCAGGCCTTAGTGACGACTTTCTTCCTCTCTGTCCTGTCGTTGGTCGTCTCAACTGCATGACAGGTGTGTGCGCACACGCCGCATAGAGCACCACCCGGCCTCTGCTGGCCAACCACTTCGGGGGGAAATCTGATCAAGTGTTGGAAGGGGTGGGATGGAGCATTTCTGACAAAATATAAACATCAAAACAAACCTAGTCCTTTTTTCTGGAAAAGAATACACACACACACACACACACACACACACACACACACACACACACACACACACACACACACACACACAATAATGTAATAAATTCCAAGGATAAGTAACCGAGCACCATTCCAGCAACTTACAGAGCAGCTTGGTGTTGCAATGACTGCAAGAAATATTCAATTATAAACAAAGCTTGCTCTTATGTCTTAGATTGAAGAAATATGCTGTAGAGAGGGAGCTTGGAGGGGCAGATGGGAGGTGGGGGGAGTGGAAGGGGAGGGTGAAACCTTCAGGGAAAACAATGGGCCCACTCATGCCACCTACTGTCAGTATGAAAGGCGGCAGACACGGCATCAACCATCACACAGTGCTCCTCCCAAGGAATTCCATCCATCCTCCGTCTATCTGATGGTGAGGACAGACAGGATGGGGCCCAGATGGGAAAGACAGACACAGGCAGTGTAGCAGGCAGGAGAGAAGGCAGCAGGCCAGATCCTACAGCCGGTGATAACTGTTTTCCTCTGGAAGACGGTCACCGTCGTCGGAAGAAAAAGAGCGTATAGAGTGAAAACGATGATCATCCTGACGATCACAACTATTTTCCCAGGTATCACTGTTGTTTTGTCTGCTCTCCTGACGGATACATTGTGTGTGTGTGTGGGTTTTTGTTTTTTTTTTGTAATCATATTTTTTCCAATTTTACTGACGATTGGAACTTCTTTTGTTTGCTAGAGAATGACAATTTTTCCCGTATTTGCCTTGGGGTGATGAAATGTTATCCTTGTTTTCCTGGGGTAAACAGATATTATTGCGAGGAAAACATCATTAAGGGTTGAACACAGCTACGATCGCTGCTTTACCTTCACAGGCGAATGGGTGTCATTGATACGAAGCGATCAGTTCAGTTCAGTTCAGTGGTTTATTTAATATCTTTTCATGGCCAGATGATATTAGACAAACACGAAGCGAAAAGAGAGAAACGGTCACCGTGAGGATCACACTGTTTTCCTGTTGGCGGTGTTTTCCTGAAGAACAATAATTGTTTTCCAGGCAGAAATAAGGATAACAGTTGTGATTCTCAGGAGTAAGCCGATAATAATTGTTTTCCAGGCAGAAATAAGGATAACAGTTGTGATTCTCAGGAGTAAGCTGATAATAATTGTTTTCCAGGCAGAAATATGGATAACAGTTGTGATTCTCAGGAGTAAGCCGATAATAATTGTTTTCTTGGCAAAGAAAGATAGGGATAACCATTGTGATTCTCAGGAGTAAGCCGATAATAATTGTTTTCTTGGCAAAGAAGGATAGGGATAACCATTCTGATTCTCAGGAGTAAGCCGATAATAATTGTTTTCCTGGCGACCCCCCCCCCCCCCCCCCCCCCCCCCCCCCGAGAAAACGCTTGGGATCCTGGGGCAAAACAAGGACAACAGCAATTGTCCCAAGGAAATAGTTGTAAATTCTGGGATAATGCCGGTAAAATTTTCTTTAAAAGTAGGGGAAATAGTTATGATCTTGAGGAACAGCAGGAAAAACAGCCTCTATTCTATGGAAAACAGTTGTGATCCTCGAGAGTAACAGCTGAACCTTGCTTTCACAACTGTTTTCCCGGGAAAACGGCTGTTCTGGGCTTTGGGGGCCTGTGTGTTACCGTAGTATCGTGCTTTACAATGTGGACCTCAAGTAGGGCAGACCCCCAGACAGACTTGCTGCCGCTGACCCCGCCCTCCTTGGCCTCCTTTTGGAGAGCCCTGAACTGTGTGATTTACTGCCCATTGGTCAGCAGGAACAAGCACACTGACCACTGCTCCACTGGACTTGGTTTACTGGACAGTGAATAGGGGCCAAAGAGAACTGACCGAGTTGTCTATACGTAGTAGCGTTGTCTTAGATAGTGAGATTAACGTCCAACCAGGTACAGACTTTTAAGGACACACATGAGCTTGTTCAGAGAGTACGGTTCCAATTTTTATGCGCGTGCGCACGCACGCACACCACACCACACCACACCACACCACACCACACCACACCACACCACACAACACACACCATAACACAACACAACACACACCATAACACAGCACAACACACACCACAACACAACACCGAGAGAGGTGGGGAGGAGGGGGCTGGGAAGGGGTGGGTGGGGGGTGGGGGGGTCGTGGGTGAGAGAGGGGAGAGAAGGAGAGAGTAAGGTTGCGGGTTTCCATACTTCAAAACTTTTGCCCCGTCCTGCCCAAAATGAGCGCGCGCACACACACACACACACACACACACACACACACACACACCACACACACACACACACACACACACACACGCACACGCACACCACGCACGCACGCACGCACACGCACACGCACACGCACACGCACACACACACACCCACACACCACACACACACACACGCACGCACGCACGCACACACGCCCCCCCCCCCCCACACACACACACACACACACACACATCCGTGATCTAAAGCGAAAGACAGAAGATAAACAACAAAATACCCCGGAACTGGCTCTACACCAAGGACAAGGTCAGCCTATGTGATGACAACCAGCCAAAGACAACAGAAGTGACTGTACAACAGGGAACACTTTGACAAGGTCAACCTGTATGATAACAACCAACCAGAGACAACAGAAGTGACTCTACACCAAGGAACACTTTGACAAAGTCAACCTATATGACAACCGGCCAAAGACAGTCGAAGTGACTGTACAGCAAGGAACACTTTGACAAGGTCAGCCATTATGATGACAACCATCCAAAGACGACACAAGTGACTGTACAACAAGGAACACTTTGACAAGGCCGACCTATATGAACACAACCAGCCAAAGACAATCGAAGTGACTGTACAGCAAGGAACACTTTGACAAGGTCAGCCTATATGATGACAGCCAACCAGAGACAACAGAAGTGACTGTACAACAAGGAACACTTTGACAAGGTCAGCCTATATGAACACAACCAGCCAAAGACAACAGAAGTGACTGTACAACAAGGAACACCTTGACAAGGTCAGCCTATATCACAACCAGCCAAAGACAACAGAAGTGACTGTATAACAAGGAACACTTTGACAAGGTCAGCCTATATAACAACCAGCCAAAGACAACAGAAGTGACTGTACAACAAGGAACACTTTGACAAGGTCAGCCTATATAACAACCAGCCAAAGACAACAGAAGTGACTGTACAACAAGGAACACTTTGACAAAGTCAGCCTATATAACAACCAGCCAAAGACAACAGAAGTGACTGTACACCAAGGAACACTTTGACAAGGTCAGCCTATATAACAACCAGCCAAAGACAACAGAAGTGACTGTACAACACGGAACACTTTGACAAGGTCAGTCTATATAACAACCAGCCAAAGACAACGGAAGTGACTGTACAACAAGGAACGCTTTGACAAGGTCAGCCTATATAACAACCAGCCAAAGACAACGGAAGTGACTGTACACCAAGGAACACTTTGACAAGGTCAGCCTATATAACAACCAGCCAAAGACAACGGAAGTGACTGTACACCAAGGAACACTTTGACAAAGTCAGCCTATATAACAACCAGCCAAAGACAACAGAAGTGACTGTACACCAAGGAACACTTTGACAAGGTCAGCCTATATAACAACCAGCCAAAGACAACAGAAGTGACTGTACAACAAGGAACACTTTGACAAGGTCAGTCTATATAACAACCAGCCAAAGACAACGGAAGTGACTGTACAACAAGGAACACTTTGACAAGGTCAGCCTATATAACAACCAGCCAAAGACAACGGAAGTGACTGTACACCAAGGAACACTTTGACAAGGTCAGCCTATATAACAACCAGCCAAAGACAACGGAAGTGACTGTACACCAAGGAACACTTTGACAAGGTCAGCCTATATGACAACCAGCCAAAGACAACGGAAGTGACTGTACAACAAGGAACGCTTTGACAAGGTCAGCCAGTATGATGACAACCAGCCAAAGACAACAGAAGTGACTGTACAACAAGGAACACTTTGACAAGGTCAGCCTATATGACAACCAGCCAAAGACAACAGAAGTGACTACAACAAGGAACGCTTTGACAAGGTCAGCCAATCTGTAGACAGACAGAGATGTTGAACAGAGGGGGGCTGCACAATGCAGCAGATGATGAGCAAGGCCAAGTCACGCCAAAGGTCAATCGAACAATGTCTGTCTGAGGAACTGCCAGAGAAAGAGGAAGCATTGACATTCGCTGGCACAATGTAGAAAGCACAGGGGAGGCGTTCTGTTCCTTTATTCCCTCACCATAAAAAGACCGTCTGGCAGCCCGTGTGGGTTGCGTGCCTGTCTACCTGGCACGCTCCTAATTAGCGGCGACTTCGGAACACGATGACAGCGACGCTTATTCAAGACTGGCACAGCCTTTTCGATCTTGAATATAGTCAAACACACACATGGGCGACCAGTAACAAACGCAGGTAACCTCAAGTTGATGGGTATGAAAGGAAATCTTTAATGAGGCAGGGAACAGTAAGCGGTGTGTAACAAACAAGTTGGGTAACTCTTGCTGCACGATGACATAATTACAGGCCCATAACTCCAAACGAATGCCTTGGGGGCTGTGTGGCATGTAAGGGAAAATGGCCAACCTTGTTCATTTAAAATTCTTTGCTTTGTGCCTTTCTCTCTACTCCCCATGCCTCTCGCGTCCCTTGCCCCAGGTATAAGCCAGCCACCTTGCCAGTTGTGACGGCTATGAAGCTCGTCTCTGGTCTGTTCATGGCAGGTTACTTTGTTGTTAGCGTCTGTGGTCTGTTCATAGCAGGTTACTTTTTCGTTAGCGTCTGTGGTCTGTTCATGGCAGGTTACTTTTTCGTTAGCGTCTGTGGTCTGTTCATAGGTTCTGTTGTTGTTAGCGTCTGTGGTCTGTTCATAGCAGGTTACTTTGTCGTTAGCGTCTGTGGTCTGTTCATAGGTTCTGTTGTTGTTAGCGTCTGTGGTCTGTTCATGGCAGGTTACTTTTTCGTTTGCGTCTCTGGTCTGCTTATAGCAGGTTACTTTTTCGTTAGCGTCTGTGGTCTGTTCATAGGTTGTGTTGTTGTTAGCGTCTGTGGTCTGTTCATAGCAGGTTAC
>CM065740.1:1456244-1466244 GCA_033310375.1 Conus canariensis
TACAGCCTCTCTGTGGCCCTCTACTCCCTCTTCACTGCAAGACCCACACAGCCACAGCTGCCCTTCATAGCACAGGCTTAGGTGGAGGTGAATGGGGGGGACACTTTGAGAATCGGATGCAAGATGCCGTCCTCCCCCTACCGCCCTCAGATTTCTTGGCAGTCGGCAGGGAGGGTCATCATTAGACCAGTGATAAGGTGAGGGCCATCGAGGTATTAATGTTCAGCGGGGAGGGAAAGGGTAGGAGGGGAGGGGGAGGGGGGCATGATGGTGATCAGAGTTGTGGGCTGTGGGGGGGGGGGGGGGGGGTGCGTGCGTGTTGGCTGTGGCTTTCCTGCAGTCTGCACAGTGGTTAGGGTTATCAACGTGTAGGTCTGTGGCTATCAGCCCACAGATAGGCACCCTGCGTGTGGACCTTTGTGGCTAACGGAGTCTGTAGAAGGTGGTGCTCTGTTACCTTCTGCCTCCGTACTTTACAGAAATCTCTCTCTCTTTGTGTCTCTCTGTCTGTCTGTCTCCCTGGTGTGTGTGTGTGTGTGTGTGTGTGTGTGTGTGTGTGTGTGTGTGTTGTGTGTGTGTGTGTGTGTGTGTGTGTGTGTGTGTGTGTGTGTGTGTGTGTGTGTGTGAGTGCGTGCGTGAGTAAGTGCTCTCGCATGCATGCATGGATGCTCGCGCGCGCGCGCGTGTGTGTGTGTGTGTGTGTGTGTGTGTGTGTGTGTGTGTGTGTGTGTGTGTGTTCGCACATAGCATTCTCCGTACTCAGCAGTAAAGTGCATGCTGATGGCCTGAGCGTGTCAACCCAAGGAGATGTCTCCGTGACCCGACCCCCATATCTGCACTCTGATACTTGATCATCGTGTTTTAGTTTGACACAGGTCAGTCAGTAGTGAGGTCTGCTATACAGAGAGGGACACCACACACACACACACACACACACACACACACACACACACACACACACACGATGATATCAAACCACATTTGTCGATCTGTGTATGTGTGTGCGTTTCCCTCTCTCTGTCTCTGTCTCTCTCTCTCTAGCTCTCTGTGTTTCTCTCTCTCGCTTGCTCTGTGTCTCTGTCTCTGTCTCTCTCTGTCTCTCTGTCTCTCTCTCTCTCTCTCTCTCTCTCTCTCTCTAATTATATATAAACACCAGGCTACCTATCGTTTATTAGCAGAGGATGAGAACACACTTGAGAACAGATACGGCTGAAATCAATACAGCAAATGGACACATAGCCAGACTAATAGCCAGCAGGCAAATGACATTTCCAGTAGGCAAAGGAATGCAGAGAATTGGCCAATAGAGAGAGAGAGAGAGAGAGAGGGAGAGAGGGGGGGGGGGGAGATAGAGAGTTTTAAAACGTAATTTGCAGAAAGGTGGGAATGGTCTTCATGGCTGACGGAGCTTCCAATGAACACAATCTGTGACTGCAGCAAAAACATCGATCTCCCTGTTTATGGGCAATCAGCCGAGACAGAAGGACCCTGAAGCCTTCGCTATGGAGGCTTTGGCCTGACAGCGGGATGGTGAGACAGAAGGCCCCTGAAGCCTTCGCTGTGGAGGCTTTGGCCTGACAGCGGGATGATGAGACAGAAGGCAGCTGAAGCCTTCGCTGTGGAGGCTTTGGCCTGACAGCGGGATGGTGAGACAGAAGGCCCCTGAAGCCTTCGCTGTGGAGGCTTTGGCCTGACAGCGGGATGATGAGACAGAAGGCAGCTGAAGCCTTCGCTGTGGAGGCTTTGGCCTGACAGCGGGATGATGAGACAGAAGGCCCCTGAAGCCTTCGCTGTGGAGGCTTTGGCCTGACAGTGGGATGATGAGACAGAAGGCCCCTGAAGCCTTCGCTGTGGAGGCTTTGGTCTGACAGCGGGATGATGAGACAGAAGGCCCCTGAAGCCTTCGCTGTGGAGGCTTTGGTCTGACAGCGGGCGGGATGATGAGACAGAAGGCCCCTGAAGCCTTCGCTATGGAGGCTTTGGCCTGAGAGCGGGATGATGAGACAGAAGGCAGCTGAAGCCTTCGCTGTGGAGGCTTTGGCCTGACAGCGGGATGATGATCAAAGCCAGGCAGCCTGTCCAACGGATCGTCAAGGCTGCACACCAAAAATGACTGAGCCAAGGCCATGCTTTAAGGACTCGAGTATCTACAGACTGGCGCCGTTAGATTGTTTTGAGAATTTGTATTGTGTCTGAAAGTTGATTCTCCTCATTTTCTTTCCTATGGCCACCAAGGGACAAGCCAGGTGGTTCCAAGCAGACAAACTGAAATGAAAGGAATGGGACTGTTTGGGGGTTTCCAGCTGGCGCAAAGATAGGGTCACAGGTGAGTAGTGCAAAGGTCTGAAATATGGCATCAACTAAGGGAAGGTCATGTGTTTGTAGACTGTGATTTCATCGGTGAAAATTCCCCCTCCCCTGCCCCAAACAAGAGAAATAATTGGCGGGGAGTTGTTCTTTTGATCAATCATCATTTTAACATGAAATGTTGGCTCAGGGTTATGGTAGGCCTGAAAGCGCTTACGTGAATTATGCAGTGATTTAGTGCCAGATTCTAATTGTGGCGTGTGGCCACATCTGGCACGGGGGGGGAGGGGGGGGGGTGGCTGGCTGGCTGGCAGCATTTCAGGCCTGAGCCTGGCTGAAGAGGCGACAGAGACGGAAGGAAGGACCCAGCACAGAGTGCAGTGACAGCAGGAAGCAGGAGGTGGACTCCTCTAAGTAGGTCACGGGCGCGCTGATGTCCGCGGCGCTATTTTGAGCCGTGCTGTGACGTCCGCTGCGCTGCCTTTTATAACTAATGCTGACGTCTGTGACGCTGTATTTAGTTCGGTGCTTGTACCTGACCTTTAGCAGCCTCTGAACAGTGCCATGGACCCACTATTTCCGTCTGTCAGCGCCATCATAGGCCCAGTATTCCCTCCCTTTGTTGCTGCAGCCATGGACTGTAAGGTTGACCCACTAGCTGCACCTTTCAATGCCATCACAGACCCAGTGTTACCTCCCTTTGTTGCTGCAGCGTTGGACGTTAAGGTTGACCCACTATCTCCGCCTTGCAATGCCATCACAGACCCAGTGTTACCTCCCTTTGTTGCTGCAGCGTTGGACGTTAAGGTTGACCCACTATCTCCGCCTTGCAATGCCATCACAGACCCAGTGTTGCCTCCCTTTGTTGCTGCAGCCATGGACGGTTGATTCACTGTCTTCACCTTTCACCGCCATTTTATTCTCTGTTCCGCCCCGTCACGGCTCTCAGGTACCTACTGTCTCAGTCCAGCTGTCCTGAGCACATTCAGGTTAACATGATACCGCTATCCCAGCCCGTTTAGGTTACCTTTCCCACTGTCTCGCAACCTGTCTGCTGTTCCAACCCTTTCACGTTAACATACGTACGTCCTGTTCCAACCGAGCTTATTCGGGGAAAAAATGGCGTTGTTAGGTAGGTTAGGAACCGAAAACGATGTGAACTCACCTTGTTACATAATGTATGTGAAATGTGCACACAGTGTTGGGAAGTTTAACGAGGTGAACTCATCTTGTTACATAATGTATGTGAAATGTGCACACAGTGTTGGGAAGTGAAAACAATGTGAACTCACCTTGTTACATAATGTATGTGAAATGTGCACACAGTGTTGGGAAGTTTAACGAGGTGAACTCATCTTGTTACATAATGTATGTGAAATATGCACACATGGTTGAGAAGTGAAAACCTTGTTACATAATGTATGTGAAATGTGCACACAGTGTTGGGAAGTGAAAACAGTGTGAACTCACCTTGTTACATAATGTATGTGAAATGTGCACACAGTTTGTGGAAGTTTGACGTGAACTCACTTTGTTACATAATGTATGTGAAATGTGCACACAGGGTTGGTAAGTGAAAATGACGTGACCTCAGCTTTTTACATAATGTACGTGAAATGAAAACACAGGGTTGATGAGTAAAAACGATGTGAACTCCACTGTGGTGACATGGAATGTGTGAACGGCGCACAGGGCGGCATACAGACGTTCAGCTGTGTTGTGATGAAATGAGAACAGTTGGGATCAGCAGTGTAGGCGATGGTTCATTCAGACTGCTGGCGGAGGGAAGAGTAGATGAATAGATGCGTCGCTGCTTTTTCTATCACGTGTACCAACACACACACACACACACACACACACACACACACACACACACACACACACACACACACACCACACACGCACGCACATGCACATGCACGCACGCAGGCGCGCGCGCGCACACACACACACACACGCACAGAGAGAGAGAGAGAGAGAGAGAGAGAGAGAGAGAGAGAGAGAGAGTCTCTCCACTCGATCCCAGAAGACAGCGGAATGAGATGAAGCTTGTTCGCAATGTTTTTGGCTTCACTGGTATGTAGTTTGGCCAGTCCTCTTACCTGCCCTCTCCCTTCCCCGCCCCTCTGCCCCACTCCTCTCCCCCACAACCCCAACATCACACTTTTCTGTATCCCTCTCCTTCCTGACCCCACCCCCATCTCCCTTCTGCCCCCCCCCCCTCCATTTCCAACCACCCTCAGTGTCCTAGTGAAGCAGTGAGGGTGTGTGTTGTATGTGTCCTGTTCATGACTGCTGTGTCTCCATGCTACACTCACACTCACACACACACACACACACACATGCAATGATGATAATGGCACAACCAATGTTAGGTAGGTACTCGAGGTCGGACCAGCGCGTTGGGCTAATACTGTAGGTCAGACATCTGCTAAGGCGTAGCCACGAGACCCTCTTCTTAAATTCTCTCGTCATCTTGGTCATTAATTCATTTACCCATAAGCTTTAAATCATGCGTAGTGTGGTCTTAAAACTTAGCGGATGTGGTGTAGCGTATATGGAGTAGTCTGCACAAAGTGACGCCTCCTTGTACATCATGGTGGGAGGGGGGGGGGAGGGGGGGACTGAAGTGAGATGCATGTTACTGACACGGCGCTTGGGTCCAGGCTTTTGTCAGTCTCTGTCTCTGTCTCTGTTTGTTTGTTTGTTTCTTTTGCTGCCCAACCCACACTTGCCGCTCCAGTTGTGGCACGTTAAGGATCTGTCTCTGAGTGACTCCAGTTTTAGCACCTGAAGGATCTGTCTCTGAGTGACTCCAGTTATGGCACGTGAAGGATCTACCTCTGAGTGACTCCAGCTGCGCCACGTGAAGGATCTGTCTCTGAGTGACTCCAGTTGTGGCACGTGAAGGATCTGTCTCTGAGTGACTCCAGTTATGGCACGTGAAGGATCTACCTCTGAGTGACTCCAGTTGTGACACGTGAAGGATCTGTCTCTGAGTGACTCCAGTTGTGACACGTGAAGGATCTGTCTCTGAGTGACTCCAGTTGTGGCACGTGAAGGATCTGTCTCTGAGTGACTCCAGTTATGGCACGTGAAGGATCTGTCTCTGAGTGACTCCAGTTATGGCACGTGAAGGATCTGTCTCTGAGTGACTCCAGTTGTGTCACGTGAAGGATCTGTCTCTGAGTGACTCCAGTTGTGGCACGTGAAGGATCTGTCTCTGAGTGACTCCAGCTGCGCCACGTGAAGGATCTGTCTCTGAGTGACTCCAGCAGTGGCACGTGAAGGATCTGTCTCTGAGTGACTCCAGCAGTGGCACGTGAAGGATCTGTCTCTGAGTGACTCCAGCAGTGGCACGTGAAGGATCTGCCTCTGAGTGACTCCAGCAGTGACACGTGAAGGATCTGTCTCTGAGTGACTCCAGCAGTGGCACGTGAAGGATCTGTCTCTGAGTGACTCCAGCAGTGGCACGTGAAGGATCTGCCTCTGAGTGACTCCAGTTGTGGCACGTGAAGGATCTGTCTCTGAGTGACTCCAGTTATGGCACGTGAAGGATCTCTCTCTGAGTGACTCCAGTTGTGACACGTGAAGGATCTGTCTCTGAGTGACTCCAGTTGTGGCACGTGAAGGATCTGTCTCTGAGTGACTCCAGCTGCGCCACGTGAAGGATCTGTCTCTGAGTGACTCCAGCAGTGGCACGTGAAGGATCTGTCTCTGAGTGACTCCAGCAGTGGCACGTGAAGGATCTGTCTCTGAGTGACTCCAGTTGTGGCACGTGAAGGATCTGTCTCTGAGTGACTCCAGCTGCGCCACGTGAAGGATCTGTCTCTGAGTGACTCCAGCTGCACCACGTGAAGGATGTACCTCTGAGTGACTCCAGCTGTGGCACGTGAAGGATCTGTCTGAGTGACTCCAGTTGTAGCACGTGAAGGATGTACCTCTGAGTGACTCCAGCTGCGCCACGTGAAGGATCTGTCTCTGACTGACTCCAGCTGCGCTACGTGAAGGATGTACTTCTGAGTGACTCCAGCTGTGGCACGTGAAGGATCTACCTCTGAGTGACTTAAGGTCACCGTCACACAGTGCATGCATTACGCTGCCGCACCAGACCCAGTCAGCTTGCTGCAAGACCTGCCGGAAAACATGGTGCGGATGCCTTACATTCTTTTCGGTTGTAGAGGATGAGTTGAGCAGACTGAACTGCTGATGTGGATGATAAAGATGACTGAAAGAGGAGTAAGGAGACAGAAACACAGTTCAGCGTGACGGGAGAGAAGGCAAGGTGACCCATGAACACACAGAACGAGATGACACAAAGGACGGTGATTTCATTCCTGATGAAGACTAGACCAAGATGAATTGTTGACCCACAGGGTCTTCGTCAGACGTCTTCACAAACGCCATGTCCGCATGCAGAACGTGATATTCCTCACGTGGGTGTTGGTTCATTACAGCAGACATCAGTCAGTTACAAGGACAACACACACAATCACACACACACACACACACACACACACACACACACACACACACACACACACACACACACACAGCACACACACAGCACACACACACACACACACACACACACACACACACACACACACACACACACACACACAGAGGCAGCCTGACCTCTGTCCAACAATCATCATCAACAAAGGTGGTGGGCGAAAGAGGTAAAGGCACTGGGAGTGCCTTGAAGGAAACAGCAGGGCGTGAGGGGGGGGGGGGGGGGGGCGGTCGGAGCTGGAGGAGGAGGCACAGCGACTACAGCCGTGCAGAAGAAGGGTAGGGAGGGGGGGGGGGGGGGGGGAGGTGGACACTGATCGGTCCCCAGGACCTACCATCCCTAAGTACACACAGTGATGCTCACAGTACACACAGTGATGCTCACAGTACACACAGTGATGCTCACAGTACACACAGTGATGCTCACAGTACACACAGTGACGCTCACAAGTGGCGGAGATTTGGCAAAGAGGATGGGACAGACAGCCCCCCCCCCACCCCCTCTACCGTCCTCCTCCACCTTCTCTTTCTCTCTCTCTCTGTCTGTCTCTGCCTCTCTCTCACACACACACACACACACACACACACACACACACACACACACACACACACACACACGAGCGAACAAACAAGAGAAAGAAGAGATAAGGGGGTGGGGAGGGCTTGGAGGGAGGGACATATTTTGTCTAACCAAACTAGATGAATTCTAGATGGAGAAGGGGATGGAGTGGAGGGGGGGGGGGGGGGGGGGGGGGGGGGGGGGGGGGGGGGGGGGGGGGGGGGATGCTCGTCGCCAGTACGGGGGGAATAGACCCAGCTCCACATCTAGCACGTGCTGTCTGCAGTAGAAGTCGGGCAGACTACTGTCCTCACAACCCTGTCACCTTTTCTGTGTGGAGACAGTTGATTTCTGAAAAAGCCATTGTTTGCGGTACAGGTGAAATCAGCAAGCAGACATTGAGGCTGTGGTCGTTGCTTCATGATGACTGACTGGTTGCCTGTGTTGTTGTTTTTTTTTATTCCGCCTGACGTCATACGTCATCAACCAGAAGGTGTGGGTCTAGAGAAAACAGGTGTCATGAGAACAGGTACCTTTTGCACGTAAAGACAGGTGCCCGGACTGGTGAAAACAGGTGTCATGAGAACAGGTACCTTTTGCACGTAAAGACAGGTGCCCGGGACTGGTGAAAACAGGTGTCATGAGAACAGGTACCTTTTGCACGTGAAGACAGGTGCCCGGGACTGGGAAAACAGGTGTCATGAGAACAGGTACCTTTTGCACGTGAAGACAGGTGCCCGGGACTGGTGAAAACAGGTGTCATGAGAACAGGTACCTTTTGCACGTGAAGACAGGTGCCCGGGACTGGTGAAAACAGGTCACTTTGATTCAGGACGACAGTGATGTACAACTGGTGTTCCTGGTTGGAAAGTACCACTGCAGGGACTGTAGTCTTTAAGCAACAGCAGCCACAACAGCAACAACAACATCAAAAACAACAACGACAGCAGCAGCAACAGCAACAAGAAGTAGTGTTGAGCCAGTCCTGCCGAAAGCGGGGAAATAAATGTTTTACCGGCTACAGCGTACTGAGCTCATTAAGGTTTTTAATTTTTTTTTTCTTGTCAGTCGTTTGGCTTGCTAGCCTCAAAGCCTGGGGAAATCATGTTTTCATTGGCACAGCAATGTTTTTCTAAAGCACACCTCCCCCTAACTCTCCTCTCCCCTCCCTTCCCCTCCCTCCCCTCCCCTCCCTCAGTCAGGCCCAGAACTTTTAATGCGCACGCGCACATTATGAGGATTTTTTTTTCTTCTAAACACCGCTTCGCCCACATACATATTAAACAGCACGTGAAAAAATAACATCATTATGTTCACCAGAGGGAAGGAAGGGACCACACACACGACCATACATGTACAAACACACACACACACACACACATACACGCGCGCGCGCGCGCGCGCAGTTCCTCCCCCCCCCCCCCCCCCCCCCCCACACACTGATATGTATACCCTATCGACTTTTTATCCGTAATGTAGAATAAAACCATTTGCTGCTGTGATGAGATGTCGCCGTTGTGGGACGGCTGTTGCTTGCTCACACTCAGTAAAGCTCACACACACACACACACACACACACACACACACACACACACACACACACACACACACACACACACACACACCTCTCCCCCCCCCCCTCGTTCCTTCTCCCCCCCCCTTACTCTTCCCCGATAGTGTGAAGAAACGTCCTATCTACCACAACACCCCCCCCCCCCCCCCCCCCCCCCCCCCCCCCCCCCCCCCCAGCACGAGACCAATTCACGATGAGCTGCGGACGATGCCAGTGTTGGTAGTAGGAGTGGCGGGAGAAAGGAACCAGCGGCCTCTGACCATACAGGCTGGGCCCTGGCTCTTGTGTGACCAAGGACCCACCACAGAGGGAGTGAGGCATGCAGCCACTGTAGAGGAAGACAGGGCTACCCGACCCTCCCCACACAACCAGGGGGAGAGGAGAAGTGGGGAGGAAGGGGGGAGGGGGAAGCGAGTGTGTGTGTGTGTGGGGGGGGGGATTAAAAAGTGAAAGCAAAAGGAAATGGCGGACAGGAAATGAGAAGCAGCATGTCTTCACCTAGCGTGTATTCAGTTCAGCGGAGAGAGGGGCAGGGAGAGGAGGGATTGAGCGGGAGAGGAGGGAGAGGGGGATGCAGTGTGCCCTCACTGCCCGCTGACATCAACAACAACAACAAAACAACCGCATCGATGACGACAACAGAAAGAGCTGCGGCAATTTTGTGTTGTGTTGAGAAAGTGGGGAAGGGATTTTATTTATTTATTTATTTATTTTGTATGTGGATTGAGGGCTGAAAACAGGAAAGGGGTGGGGGTGGGTGGGGGTGGGGTGGGGTTATTACTGGGGCACGTGGAATACATCCGCCCAAGCCGGAAACGCCTTAATGGTGTGTGTGTGTGTGTGTGTGTGTGTGTGTGTGTGTGTGTGTGTGTGTGTGTGTGTGTGTGTGCAAAAGAGTGTGTGTGTGTTTGTGTGTGTGTGCAAGAGTGTGAGTGTGTGTGTGTGTGTGTGAGTGCGCGCGAGTGCGCGGGCTTCTGTGTGAGTAAGTGAAAGAGAGAGAGAGAGAGAGAGAGAGAGAGAAAGAAAGAAATAGGCTGATGTTTGTG
>CM065740.1:1471244-1478744 GCA_033310375.1 Conus canariensis
TTTGTAAGAACAGGAGCAATTTATACGCTCCCTGTATTACTCCCCTTTCCCCCTTCTCCCCCCTTTCCACACGCACGCACGAACAGGCATGGAGAGAGAGAGAGAGAGAGAGAGAGAGAGAGAGAGAGAGAGAGAGAGAAGGATGGGGGGACTTGCTGCACATACTTAGAGCCGTTTCAGTGATCAGCGCGGAATACAAGTCATTCCCGTTCAGAATATACCATTGTCGTTGTCATCCTCGTCTAGATGGTGGTGGTCGTGACAGTGTGACAGTTAGTATAACAATAAGAATGAAAGAAAGAAAGCAAAGAACAAAAGACAGGTTCCACGCGGCAGTCGTTGCTGACATAATAATTGAATCATGACAACGCAATGTCTGTGTCGCTGTTGCAGTATCCTCCTCCTCCGGCCCATCATCGTTGTTTGGACAGGTCAAAGATGGGGAAGGATCGGTAGTTCACTCCACCCTCCTTTAATAGGCCCTTGATGAAATCCCCTTTGTTGGCGGAAGAAGCGAGAGAATCGTTCAGGTGGCTGGCTGCCCTCTGTGATAATCATCATGAATTCCACCTTCTTATGCGTTGTTCAGCCAGGTCGGCTTAGTGTCTGCACGCTGCATGTTTTCCCCCAACGAGTGTGTGTGTGTGTGTGTGTGTGTGTGTGTGTGTGTGTGTGCTTCAAACTTGCCATTTTGCCACGATCAGCTGTGAAGCGAGGTGAGCAGACAGCCAACCGGAGAAGAGGAGGCCGACACAGGGCCAGTCAGATCAACAGGAAGGGAGCAGTGCCTTCAGTGGGCGCAGTGGGACTCCAGGCAGCGGAGAACGGAGACACTGCTCCTGTCCTCTGTCCACCTGTGGTCAGCCACAGCGGCTCTCTGCTGGCCAGGGGACAACAGACGGTGAGGAGTGGACCGTGGCCTTGGGGAGGACAGCACCTGGTCTGTGGTCACACACCCTTGACCTCAGCAGACTCCGCGCCAGCGCTCATGACCTACAGTAGGGGTAGATACATGTCAGCGCTCATGAACTACAAATAGGGGTAGATACACTTCAGCGCTCATGACCTACAATAGGGGTAGATACACCTCAGCGCTCATGACCTACAATAGGAGGAGACACACGTCAGCGCTCATGACCTACAATAGGGGAAGATACACCTCAGCGCTCATGACCTACAATAGGGGTAGATACATGTCAGCGCTCATGACCTACAATAGGGGTAGATACTGTCAGCACTCATGACCTACAATAGGGATAAATACTGTCAGCACTCATGACCTACAATAGGGGGAGATACTGTCAGCGCTCATGACCTACAATAGGGGGAGATACTGTCAGCGCTCATGACCTACAATAGGGGTAGATACTGTCAACACTCATGACCTACAATAGGGGTAGATACTGTCAACACTCATGACCTACAATAGGGGTAGATACTGTCAACACTCATGACCTACAATAGGGGGAGATACTGTCAGCACTCATGACCTACAATAGGGGGAGATACTGTCAGCGCTTATGACCTACAATAGGGGTAGATACATGTCAGTGATCATGACCTACAATAGGAGGAGATACATGTCATGACCTACAATAGGGGGAGATACATGTCATGACCTACAATAGGGGGAGATACATGTTATGACCTACAATAGGGGGAGACACATATCATGACCTACAATAGGGGAGATACATGTCATGACCTACAATAGGGGAGATACATGTCATGACCTACAATAGGGGGAGACATGTCATGACCTAGAATAGGGGGAGACATGTCATGACCTACAATAGGGGGAGATGCATGTCATGACCTACAATCGGGGGGAAACACATGTCATGACCTAGAATAGGGGGAGACGCATGTCATGACCTAGAATAGGGGGAGACGCATGTCATGATCTACAATAGGGGGAGACACATGTCATGATCTACAATAGGGGGAGACACATGTCATGATCTACAATAGGGGGAGACACATGTCATGATCTACAATAGGGGGAGACGCATGTCATGACCTAGAATAGGGGGAGACACATGTCATGATCTACAATAGGGGGAGACACATGTCATGATCTACAATAGGGGGAGACGCATGTCATGACCTAGAATAGGGGGAGACACATGTCATGATCTACAATAGGGGGAGACGCATGTCATGACCTAGAATAGGGGGAGACACATGTCATGATCTACAATAGGGGGAGACGCATGTCATGACCTAGAATAGGGGGAGACACATGTCATGATCTACAATAGGGGGAGACGCATGTCATGACCTAGAATAGGGGGAGACACATGTCATGATCTACAATAGGGGGAGACACATGTCATGATCTACAATAGGGGGAGACACATGTCATGATCTACAATAGGGGGAGATACCTGTCAGTAATCATGACCTACAAATAGGGGTAGATACACGAAGGCGACAAGGGATGTGTTTGAGGTCATGTGCCGAGTGTCTTCATGAAGCCAACACTACAAGAGAAGACAGGTCATGCTCAGGATGTTGTGTGGTCGAAGATGAAACTCCGTTTTAGGACCGCTGCTCCAGATCAAGACTGCTGCGACTGCCGCGAAGAGAACAGCTATCAAAAGATGTGCCAGACTGACACTTGCAAAACCTACAGCCCAAGTGAAATGCTAGGCAATGACGACGACTCACCAGTTCATATTGCAATATATGTTCATGATTGCCTGAATGTGAAAAGATAATGATGGTTCCCTCAATGGGCCCAGATGAATGATGGTGTATCCATTAATGACGATGAATGATGGTGTATCCATTTATGACGATGAATGATGGTGTATCCATTCATGACGATGAATGATGGTGTATCCATTCATGACGATTTCTTATCATACCATGCTGTGTTCATAGGCCCTTAAGGGTTCTCATGACAATTGAAGGTCATGAGTCTGAGTGACTGGACAGTGGACATACACCTGGTCACCTGACTCACCGCACACAGGGAGAGGGAGAGGCGGTGGGACTGGGACGTTGGGGGTGGGGAGGGGGGGGGGGTCATTAGATGAACGACGTGCTGCACTTTATTCTCAACAGGGACCGAAGCAGATCAGGACGGACGTGGAACAGAACTTGAGGACATGGCACAGAGTGTACACAGCATGGACCAACAGACCCTGACCTTCCATTGTTTGACCCAGTGCGTGCCTGCACCCTGTGTGAACACAGCGCAGGCTTCCAAGGCTGGTGCCAGGGTTGCTCTCAGCTGGTTGGTTCGGCAGTGGAGGACAGCACTTCTCTGGGTCCTACTTGCACCTTCGGGTCGACGACTGGTTCTAACCCACCCCAGAGGCAGACGAAAGCAACACCAGCAACTACAACGAAGGGAGACCACATTAACGACCACCACCATCGAACAACAACACCGACGATCTCCACCATGAACCTACAAGCCAAGGCATCCAAGACTACCGCCAAACAACAACTTGTCCTTAAAAGCTTTCGCTGTGAGGACGTGAAACTCCACCATTCTTCACCTTGCGGTGTGTCTGTGTGTGTATTGTAATCAGCATGGACCCAGCAGACCCTGGCCTTGGAGTGTTGGAGATCAGAAGTCGGGTTTATCGGAGTCAACTGCTAAGCCGTGACTGGGGAAGAGCTGGAGGTGATCAGATGGAAACTGACTTTTTATTCCTTCTTCGTGACCTGAAATCCACAGGCTGGCTTGGGGTCTCCATTGTTCTGCTGCTACAGTCAGTCACATCAAATCAACCTTTTTTGTCATAGCTAATTGATAAGCATTTTCTTTTTCTTTCCATTTTTTTTTTCTTTTTTCTTTTCTTTTCTTGACGTTTTTTCTTTCTTTGGTTCTTTCTTTTCTTTCTTTCGAACAGTGTCATCACTGTTTAGAACACTTTACGTACGTAATCAATATACCTTTGTATGCTTCTGTTTCCGTGGTAACAGACAGACTTCTACACTGGATGCAGGTCATGAAATACATCGGCGCACCCACAGTTAACTCTTTCTTACTTGCTTTATTTCTTTTCTTTTCTTTTCTGTCTTTCTTTATGTTCTTTTCTTTTCTTTCTTTCTTTCTTTTAATCTGAAGAAGAGACGTGATAGAGCAGGGAAAAAAGCTATGAAGCCAATGGCAAGCTGTGATATTGGAGTGCATAGTGAATCAGCGGGATTTAGAAAGGTTGACTGCAAGTTACACACACACACACACACACACACACACACACACACACACACACACACACACACACACACACAGAGGATAGAGAGAGAGAGACAGACAGACAGGCTGAGACTGAGCGGGGTACTGCGAGAAATGATGTGCCGCTGGTTCACGCAGACTGGGGCAGTAAGCTGCGTGACTTTAAATCTATGAAGCCCATTGCACCCGTAGGATCCGTGCCTGTGTGTGTGTGTGTTGGGGGGGGGGGATATCATGCAGGCTTATGCCCAATACGAAGATAACTTGACGACCAACTCCAGTGTTGGCAGTTACTTTCCATTCAGCTTTTACGTCCAGGCGACTCCCAGGTAGAACGGGCAAGGAAGTAATTAAGAGTATTGTGCTTACACACGGCACAACCGGAATAACAAGATCGATCATTTGGGCAGCAGGAGAGGAGAGTGATGTGCTGTACAGGTGGGGTTGGAAGTGAACAGCTGTGTGTGTGTGTGCGTGTGTGTGTGTGTGTGTGTGTGTGTGTGTGTGTGTGTGTGTGTGTGTGTGTGTGTGTTTTGACCAGTGTCGGAGGGGGAGGGGGGGGGGGCAGAATGATGAACAGTGTCAGCATGCTTGGACATGGTGTGAGAGGAAAGAAAGGATGCTGTCAGCAGATTATGAAGAGCGTGGTGCGAGCTGCATTCATCGTCACGTACCGGGGGAGGGGGCATGTAAATGGGGGGAGGGGGACGTGTGGTGGGAGCTGTATTCATCGTCACACACCTGGGGCGGGGGGAGGGGGGGGATACTTGTGACCGGGGGGTGGGGGGGGGGGGGCAATGCGTCGTGTGCCGGCACGCTGTCATTACCTCTTCCAGCAGTCAGAGAGACGCTCGATCTCTGTCTGTCTGTCTGTCTGTCTGCCTGTCTGTCTGTCTCTCTGTCTCTGTCTCTGTCTCTCTCTCTCTCTCTCTCTCTCTCTCTCTCTCTCTCTCTCTCTCTCTCTCTCTCTTTCTGCAACATGATTGCTGTTTTCCACCAGGCAGCCGCCTACTAGTGTCGCTGCTTAGGACGGAAAGGAGGGAAACTGGGGTGAAGGTGGTAGGAGAAGGTAGAAAGTGGGAGTCAGGGACAGGTGGGAACAACAGGACAAATCAGGGACAGGTAGGAAAAACAGGACAGATCAGGGACAGGTAGGAAAAACAGGACAGATCAGGGACAGGGAGGACAAACAGGACAAATCAGGGACAGGTACGACAGACAGGACAGATCAGGGACAGGGAGGACAAACAGGACAGATCAGGGACAGGGAGGACAAACAGGACAGATCAGGGACAGGGAGGACAAACAGGACAAATCAGGGACAGGGAGGACAAACAGGACAGATCAGGGACAGGGAGGACAAACAGGACAAATCAGGGACAGGGAGGACAAACAGGACAGATCAGGGACAGGGAGGACAAACAGGACAGATCAGGGACAGGTAGGACAAACAGGACAGATCAGGGACAGGTAGGAAAAACAGAACAAATCAGGGACAGGTAGGAAAAACAGGACAGATCAGGGACAGGTAGGAAAAACAGGACAGATCAAGACTGGTAGGAAAAACAGGATAAATCAGGGACAGGTAGGACAGACAGGACAGATCAGGGACAGGTAGGAACAACATGACAAATCAGGGACAGGTAGGACAAACAGGACAAATCAGGGACAGGGAGGACAAACAGGACAAATCAGGGACAGGGAGGACAAACAGGACAAATCAGGGACAGGTAGGACAAACAGGACAAATCAGGGACAGGTAGGACAAACAGGACAGATCAGGGACAGGTAGGACAAACAGGACAAATCAGGGACAGGTAGGACAAACAGGACAAATCAGGGACAGGTAGGAAAAACAGGACAGATCAAGACTGGTAGGAAAAACAGGATAAATCAGGGACAGGTAGGACAGACAGGACAGATCAGGGACAGGTAGGAACAACATGACAAATCAGGGACAGGTAGGACAAACAGGACAAATCAGGGACAGGGAGGACAAACAGGACAAATCAGGGACAGGGAGGACAAACAGGACAAATCAGGGACAGGTAGGACAAACAGGACAAATCAGGGACAGGTAGGAAAAACAGGACAAATCAGGGACAGGTAGGAAAAACAGGACAAATCAGGGACAGGTAGGACAAACAGGACAGATCAGGGACAGGTAGGACAAACAGGACAAATCAGGGACAGGTAGGACAAACAGGACAAATCAGGAACAGATATGATCAGAGGAAACTGGAGAAAAGGTAGGCGGGACGATCAGTGTTGTGAAGAGTTGGCTGCACTGGGACACGGCTTCTCGTGCCATGAAGGTTGGAATCGGTCAACATGGCAGATCAGGACCGCACGATGAGTGTTGTGAAGAGTCGGCTGGACACGGCTTCTCGTGCCATGAAGGCTGGAATCGGACAACATGGCAGATCAGGACCGCACGATGAGTGCTGTGAAGAGTTGGCTGGACACGGCTTCCCGTGCCATGAAGGCTGGAATCGGACAACATGGCAGGTCAGGACCGCACGATGTGCACGTGCTGTGTTGGCTGTTGGCATTGGCGGGGCTGTGGAGGCACGGCATGGGAGCATGGGAAGCATGGGAGAAAATGATGGACCACAACAAGACGCACCATTAGGTTGTCTACCCCCCCCCCCCTCCACCCCTCTCCCTTGCTCACGTGTTGTCTTCAGATAGGAGCTTGTCAGGTGACGTGTTTCAACAGTCTTACTGATGATTGCGGTCAGATTCTGTCATGATGATTATTTCAGCAAGCCTACGGACGATTGTGGACTAAAACAAAGCCTGGACGTGATCCCTGTTTTTGCCCTGTTAATAGCATTCCTAACATGGTGAAGAGGAAAAGGATGAGGAGAAAGAAAACATGACGCCAAGCATGTCAATCACTAGAGCTGTAGAGGAGAGAAAGAGGAGGTCCACCCCTTCTCTGTAACAAATCTGTCTCCAACACAAAACAGGACGCCAAGTATGTGAATCACTAGAGGAGAGAAAGAGGAGTACCCCTTCCCTGCAAGAAATTTGTCTCCAACACAAAGCATAACGTCAAGCATGTGAATCACAAGAGGAGAGAAAGAGGAGAACCACTTCTCTGTAACAAATCTGTCTCCAACACAAAACATGACGCCAGGCATGTAAATCACTAGAGGAGAGAAAGAGGAGTACCTACCCCTTCTCTGAACAAATCTGTCACCAACACAAAGCATAACGTCAAGTATGTGAATCACTAGAGGAGAGAAAGAGGAGAGAACCCCTTCTCTGTAACAAATCTGTCTCCAACACAGAACATGACG
>CM065740.1:1496244-1506244 GCA_033310375.1 Conus canariensis
CACACACAGAACAGAACAGAACAGAACAAGCCCTCTTCACAGCCATGTAGACCGTCATTCAACACCCACGTTAAAAATAAAACGGAGAATTCTACACTTCAATTACACAAACAGAGAATGGGGGGAGGGGGGGGGGGGGAGGGGGGTAGGAAGGGGAGAATGTGAGGTTGGGGCAGGCAGACGGGTGGGGGTGACCTAGGGGAAGGAAAGGTAGAAAAGGGGGGGGGGGGGGGGGGATTTCCCTGATGGGCGAGGTGAGGGGGGGGGGGGGTGGAGGTAAAGGAAGGGGCATTGAACAAAGAGTAGAATGTTAATGGGAAGCCCCCCTACTGTCACATGTTACCCTGCGCCCCCACCCCCCACCCCTGTGTTTGTGTGGGCGTGAAATAAGACTGCAGGGCAGGAGAGGGGGGGGGGAGGAGGGGGGGTGACAGCTAGTCCGTGGGACCCCATCTGACGCAATGGGAGATATGCATGGAAAGTAGGGTTGTGGAATGCACGGAGGGCGGAGGAATGTCAGTCAGGCAGGAATGGATTCACAGCGGGGCTGAGTGAGGCTGGTTAGTTGGGCTGTGTGCAGTGTGTACGATCATCTGGGCTGTCATTCACAATAAAGCGTCCTGGGTGGAAGGCGGAAATAAAGTCCAACTAAGGCTTGCAAGTCGGACTGGAATCTCTTGAAAGTGAGACTGGAATGGCAATGAACGAAGAATCTGTTCAAAGTAAGCTTGCCGAACGTGAGACTGGAATCGCTGCAGACTGAAGCTGTGGAATTCGATTTCTTCAAAGTTGTATTGTGGAATAGAAGTAAGCCGAGAACTGCAGTCTGTTCAAAGTTGTATTGTGGAATAGAAGTAAGCCGAGAACTGCAGTCTGTTCAAAGTTGCATTGTGGAATAGAAGTAAGCCGAGAACTGCAGTCTGTTCAAAGTTGTATTGTGGAATAGAAGTAAGCCGAGAACTGCAGTCTGTTCAAAGTTGTATTGTGGAATAGAAGTAAGCCGAGAACTGCAGTGCCTTCAAAGTTGTCTTGTGGAATAGAAGTAAGCCTAGAACTGCAGTCTGTTTCAAAGATGTTAAGTGTCTTGTGCAATAGAAGTAAGCCGAGAACTGCAGTCTGTTCAAAGTTGTATTGTGGAATAGAAGTAAGCCGAGAACTGCAGTCTGTTCAAAGTTGTATTGTGGAATAGAAGTAAGCCCAGAACTGCAGTCTGTTCAAAGTTGTATTGTGGAATAGAAATAAGCTGAGAACTGCAGTCTGTTCAAAGTTGTATTGTGGAATAGAAGTAAGCCAAGAACTGCAGTGCCTTCAAAGTTGTCTTGTGGAATAGAAGTAAGCCTAGAACTGCAGTGCCTTCAAAGTTGTATTGTGGAATAGAAGTAAGCCCAGAACTGCAGTCTGTTCAAAGTTGTATTGTGGAATAGAAGTAAACCCAGAACTGCAGTCTGTTCAAAGTTGTCTTGTGGAATAGAAGTAAGCCTAGAACTGCAGTGCCTTCAAAGTTGTCTTGTGGAATAGAAGTAAGCCTAGAACTGCAGTGCCTTCAAAGTTGTCTTGTGGAATAGAAGTAAGCCGAGAACTGCAGTCTGTTCAAAGTTGTATTGTGGAATAGAAGTAAGCCTAGAACTGCAGTGCCTTCAAAGCTGTCTTGTGGAATAGAAGTAAGCCTAGAACTGCAGTGCCTTCAAAGTTGTCTTGTGGAATAGAAGTAAGCCTAGAACTGCAGTGCCTTCAAAGTTGTATTGTGGAATAGAAGTAAGCCCAGAACTGCAGTCTGTTCAAAGTTGTATTGTGGAATAGAAGTAAACCCAGAACTGCAGTCTGTTCAAAGTTGTCTTGTGGAATAGAAGTAAGCCGAGAACTGCAGTCTGTTCAAAGTTGTATTGTGGAATAGAAGTAAGCCGAGAACTGCAGTCTGTTCAAAGTTGTATTGTGGAATAGAAGTAAGCCGAGAACTGCAGTCTGTTCAAAGTTGTCTTGTGGAATAGAAGTCAGCCTAGAACTGCTGTCTCTTCAAAGTTGTATTGTGGAATAGAAGTAAACTAGAACTGCACTGTCTTCAAAGTTGTCTTGTGGAATAGAAGTAAGCTGAGAACTGCAGTGTCTTCAAAGTTGTCTTGTGCAATAGAAGTAAGCTGAGACTGCAGTCTGTTAAAACAACTGTTGTAATTGTTGTGAATAGAAGTAAGCCTAAAACTGCAGTCTGTTCAAAGTTGTCTTGTGGAATAGAAGTAAGCCGAGAAACTGCAGTCTGTTCAAAGTTGTATTGTGGAATAGAAGTAAGCCTAGAACTGCAGTGCCTTCAAAGTTGTATTGTGGAATAGAAGTAAGCCTAAAACTGCAGTCTGTTCAAAGTTGTCTTGTGGAATAGAAGTAAGCCAGAACTGCAGTGTCTTCAAAGTTGTATTGTGGAATAGAAGTAAGCCTAGAACTGCAGTCTGTTCAAAGTTGTGGGGAATAGAAGTAAGCCTAAAACTGCAGTCTGTTCAAAGTTGTGGAATAGAAGTAAGCCCAGAACTGCAGTCTGTTCAAAGTTGTATTGTGGAATAGAAGTAAACCCAGAACTGCAGTCTGTTCAAAGTTGTATTGTGGAATAGAAGTAAACCCAGAACTGCAGTCTGTTCAAAGTTGTGGAATACAAGTCAAACGGGAATCTCTCCAGAGTAAACTGGGCAATATGAAAAAGAGTAGAATGTAGTAAACTTAGGCTGTGGAACTGAAGGAAGAGTGGAATTGATTCACAGTAAGGGTGTGGAATAGACGTAAGCCTGGAGCCGATCCGAAGCAAGATTTCTCCTCTCTCTCTCTCTCTCTCTCTCTCTCTCTCTCTCTCTCTCTCTCTCTCTCTCTCTCCTCTCCCTCTCTCCCCACCTCTCTCTCTCCCCCCCTCTCTCCCATCTCTGTCTCTCTCCTCCCCATCTCTCCCCCTTTCCTCTCTCCCCCCCCCCCCCCCCATCTCTCTCTCAGTGGTTTGGGATGGGGTGCAGGGGGTGCTGACAGAATGGGAGATGGTCTGGCCCGGAGCAGAGAAGGTGCCCAGGAGGGACCTGTCCAAACGTCGGTGTGCTAGACAGCACCCCCCCCCCCCCCCCCCCAGCTCCACCCATCCCACTCCCAGATCACATGACAGATTTGGCAAGGACAGTTCCGATTATTTGGCTCTGCTCTTCCCGTAGCAGTCGGATCGTGTGGCGCCGCCCTGTGGCGACCGGTCGTTGACGTTGAAGGAAGAAGAGTGGTGGATGGGGGCGGAGGGGGGGGGGGGGGGGCAGCACTGGTTGTCCCACACCGACAATGCTGGCTTTGTGGTAGAGATATCCCCCCCCCCCCTTCCTCACTCTCCGCCCTCTCCCGTTCCCCCACCTCGGGATTCACAGGGTAGCGATGGTCGGTGGGTCTGTATCGTCCTGACCGTTACTGACTCTTGCGTCACGGTACCTCATCCACTGGCACCGCTTCAGGGCTGGCCTGGCCCCAGGGCCAAGTGTGCGGTCCAACGACCCCAGAGGAAAGCTTTGAGGAGGCAGGGGAAGGAACAGGGGGGGGGGGGGGGTAACAGCGTTGTGTGTGATGAGGTATTTTAGGAGACAACACCTGCAGAAGGTTATGGCGTTGGGTCATCGGCATTAAGGTTGGCCATAAACAGGGAAGGGGGGGGGGGAGAGAATCAGGGGAGTGTGTGTGTGTGTGTGTGTGTGTGTGTGTGTGTGTGTGTGTGTGTGTGTGGTGTGTCAAATACCTTTTTAATGTAAGATGAACGATTATTTCAGATTGTGTATGTGTGTGAGAGAGAGAGAGAGGGAGAGAGAGAGAGAGTGCACATGATTTTTTTATGTAAGGTGAACGATTATTTCAGATTGTGTGTGTGTGTGGTGTGTGTGTGTGTGTGTGTGTGTGTGTGTGTGTGTGTGTGAGAGAGAGAGAGAGAGAGAGAGAGAGAGAGAGAGAGAGAGAGAGGAACAGTAAGGCCGGGAGGGGGGGGGGAGGGGAGGGGGAGAGCAAGACAGGAAGATAAATGCAACCTATCTTCTGCATGGTAAGTCCGACATTCCTTTCGCTCCGACTAAGCCCAATCAGCCCCTTTTATAGCGATACAGCAGTCAGTCAACACCCAGCTTCAAAATACAACAACGGCCACTTCTCTCGCCACCGACACCGACCATGCACACACGACACAGAGGAATGCAGCCAAGGCAGGCAGTAGTAGGGGATGGGATGTTGAGTGGGGGGGGGGGGGGGGGATGGGGGGGTGTAGGTAAAGGACACGAGACGGAAAGGGGTGGGGTGGTGGTGTTACGTGGTGGGGGTCGGAGAGTCTCCTCATGTGACGGTCTAACCTTAGCCAGTCCAAATTCCCCCTTTGTCGTGGTGTGGGCGTGAAATGATGAATGGCATGCAGTAGATAGAAGGCGGGTGGAGTGGACATCAACAAGATCACCATCAGTGACTGCACACACACAGGGTAGGCGTTGGTCGGGCTAATGACTGCACATAGGTATTGGTGGGTAATGACTACATGTCCATGTAAGGTTGTGAACTGTAGGCGCGGGGGGTGGGGGTGGAGGTTGGTTGGCTGGGGGTGGGGTGGGGGGAGGGGGCAGGAAACAAAGGCCTGGCCTGCTGGTTGACCACCGGAGTGGGGATGGGGGGGGGGGGGGGGAGACAACAATACCATACTGACCACCCAGCTGTTGCCGACAGTCCCTGTAATGCTCTGTTGTCCGTGACCTTCAGTGCTCACCGCTGATCATAGGTGCAGTGTGTGTGTGTGTGTGTGTGTGTGTGTGTGTGTGTGTGTGTGTGTGAGTGTGTTGCGTATAGTCCAGCCGATCAGAGAGAGAGAGAGAGAAGGTTGTATATCGTACCATTGCTGTTACAAACTAATGGAAGTGACCAACATTCACAACCCCTCATGTACTCAGCCAACTTGCCCACTTGCCCTTTGTTGTCAAAGACACGTATCACATTTGACGTTCCCCCCCCCCCCCCCCCCCCCCTCAGCCAACTCGTTGGTCGCTGATCGAGAAGATGGAGGAGGAAAAAGAAAAGGAGGATGGGAGGAGGGTGAGATGGGGTGGGGGTGGGGGTTGGTGTCAGGCATTCTTTACCAATCAGGTAGGCCATATACTTAGCCACTGTCTACGGATCCTTTTGAGTGTCATGGGATAACACGATTTGCGCACTGGATAGGGATCTTTATGAATGGGATAGTACACATGTTTCACCACAAATACTAAGCTATAATAGATGGGGATCTCCATGAATGGGATAGTAATTATGTTTCACCACAAGTACCTAGCCACGATAGCTAAGGATCCAGACGAATGCGAGAGGATAACAACACGTGTTTCACCACATATACCTAACTACAATAGATAGGGATCTCCTTGAATATGATAGGATAACACGAGTTTTACCACAAATACCTTGCCACAATGGATAGGGATCCCTGTTAATGTGATGCGATGACACGAGTTTCACCACATATACCTTGCCACAATGGATAGGGATCCCTGTTAATGTGATGCGATGACACGAGTTTCACCACATACTTAGCCACAATAGTTAGGAATCTCTATGAATGTGATTGGCTAACAATGGTTTTGCCGTAGCACCCAATGAAACACGACAGGTGGACAGTTAGTGGCCCCAGACAGTGTGTTTTGGCCGGCCTGTCGGCCCTTTGACCAAGTGCAGTGCTTGCCCTCAGACTAACTGACCATGGAAGGCAGAAACGCAGCCTGGGGGTGTCCCCTACCACCACCACCACCACTCCCCCCCTCCCCATCCCATCCCTGCTGGCTGCAGCCAAATAAACGTGTCCACTGAGGATGTCCCTTGTGTCAGACCCAAGGAAGAGCCAGAGTAAAGACGGCTTGATGACAACACAGACCGCAGCCAAACACAGAGAGGTGAAGGGTGGGGAGGGACAACACAGACCGCAGCCAAACACAGACAGAGAACTGAAGGGTTGGGAGGGACAACACAGACCGCAGCCAAACACAGACAGAGAACTGAAGGGTGGGGAGGGACAACACAGACCGCAGCCAAACACAGAGAGAGAACTGAAGGGTGGGGAGGGACAACACAGACCGCAGCCAAACACAGAGAGAACTGAAGGGTGGGGAGGGACAACACAGACCGCAGCCAAACACAGAGAGAGAACTGAGGGGTTGGGAGGGACAACACAGACCGCAGCCAAACACAGACAGAGAATTGAAGGGCTGGGAGGGACAACACAGACCGCAGCCAAACACAGACAGAGAATTGAAGGGTTGGGAGGGACAACACAGACCGCAGCCAAACACAGAGAACTGAAGGGTGGGGAGGGACAACACAGACCGCAGCCAAACACAGACTGAGAACTGAAGGGTGGGGAGGGCTGGCTGACTGTTGGAATGACAGATTTCCACACAGAAACTTGGGATTTAGGCTAAGTGTTGGAGTGACAAGTTTCCACACATTGTTTGGGATGGTTGGTTAAAGCTCTGAAATGATACATTTCCATACAGAAATTTAGGATGGTTGATTGAGTTCCAAAAGAAGGATTCTCATATAGAAATTTGGGATGGTTGGTTAAGTTCTGAAATGACAGATTTCCATACAGACATTTGGGATGGTTCACTGAGTTCTGAAATGACAGATTTCCATACAGACATTTGGGATGGTTGACCAAGTGTTGGAGTGACGTGTGTGGAGGTTAGGGAAGGAAGCCTGGGGTGAATGGAGGAGTGACGTGTGTGGAGGTCAGGGAAGGAAGCCTGGGGTGAATGGAGGAATGACGTGTGTGGAGGTCAGGGAAGGAAGCCTGGGGTGAATGGAGGAGTGACGTGTGTGGAGGTTAGGGAAGGAAGCCTGGGGTGAATGGAGGAGTGACGTGTGTGGAGGTTAGGGAAGGAAGGCTGGGGTGAATGGAGGAGTGACGTGTGTGGAGGTCAGGGGGAAGGAAGCCTGGGGTGAATGGAGGAGTGACGTGTGTGGAGGTTAGGGAAGGAAGCCTGGGGTGAATGGAGGAGTGACGTGTGTGGAGGTTAGGGAAGGAAGCCTGGGGTGAATGGAGGAGTGACGTGTGTGGAGGTTAGGGAAGGAAGGCTGGGGTGAATGGAGGAGTGACGTGTGTGGAGGTCAGGGAAGGAAGGCTGGGGTGAATGGAGGAGTGACGTGTGGAGGTCAGGGGGAAGGAAGCCTGGGGTGAATGGAGGAGTGACGTGTGTGGAGGTTGGGGAAGGAAGGCTGGGGTGAACGGAGGAGTGACGTGTGTGGAGGTTGGGGAAGGAAGGCTGGGGTGAATGGAGGAGTGACGTGTGTGGAGGTTAGGGAAGGAAGGCTGGGGTGAACGGAGGAGTGACGTGTGTGGAGGTTAGGGAAGGAAGGCTGGGGTGAATGGAGGAGTGACGTGTGTGGAGGTTAGGGAAGGAAGGCTGGGGTGAATGGAGGAGTGACGTGTGTGGAGGTTAGGGAAGGAAGGCTGGGGTGAATGGAGGGGACTGGTCAGAACACAGAGTCAGTTGAGGTAGGTTGGTTTCATGGGTAGAAGTCAGTTGAGGAGGCTGGTCAGTGGGTAGGTCAGTTGCCGGACATAATGGGCAGTTAGGCAAGCAGACTCATAGCAGGGGGTGACGTGGGGTGGGAAGGACTAGAGTCACAAGGTTGTAGCTGGTTCCTCGTTCATTCCATTGGTCCTTTAGCTTCATGAATTACTTACAGAATAGAGCTGTGAAGTGTGTGTGTGTGTGTGTGTGTGTGTGTGTGTGTGTGTGTGTGTGTGTGTGTGACAGAGACAGGTATGAAGGTGTTTTCAAAATCGCTTAATATTAAGGTGCTTTTAAAATCGCTCAATCTGAGGCGCGCATCGTGGAGAATTGACGACAGGTTAGATCGTGTGGTTTCTGTCTTCAAGTGGCCTTGTGACCGAGAAGTGAGAGTGTTGGTCGTCCAGCAATCCGTCAGCGACATTTCACATCATGGCCGCCATCTCCCTGTGTATGGAAGAAAATTTGTTATGAGACAACGCCATGTGACGTGTGGTTGCCGAGTGAGGTCAGTGTGTCGGGGATCATCCTTGTATTGGGGGCAAACGTGTGGTGTTCATTATGCTGATGGGGATTGTAGTGGACGATCCCTTCAGCCATAGTAATAGCCTCTGACTCTTGGAGTCATCATTCATGGGGATGCATGTTAACTGGCTTGGGTTTAGCCATGGATTTAACCTTTGAGTGAACAGTCACGGCGTTGTGGATTGAAACAGGTGATCTGCTGTCAGTATTCACCACGCGCTTCTTCACCGGCTTGCCCACAGTAGGGTGTGTTGAGCGGAGTCCAGTGCCGAGCAGTGAGCGCTTTTGCAGGGTTTTGATTGGATCGATGCTGTGAAGGTCAAGCGGGGACAGGACGGGTTGGGTGGCTGTGAACAGGACGTCATGTGTCGGGGAAGGGCTCAGCGACTCCGGACAGACAGACAGCCTGGCCGTCCTGACGGCTGTGCCAGTGTGTGGCCGATGACCTGAGGTCCTGGACTGTGTGTGGAGTGTTCAGGACGCCACCATCCCCAGCCACACCCCGGCCTCCTTATCCCTCGGGACGTTGAGGAGTCATGGAGTGAGGCTGCTTAGGACTGGCCTGGTCTGAACCCACGGGATGATAAAAGATTCAACCGACTTTCGCCGTGCGCTTGTTGTAAAAAGTTTTCTTTGGATTTCACATCGGAGAAGGTTTACCTGCAGTTTTCCCAGCAACACATGTGGAGGGAAGGAGACTTCAGAGAGCACCAGTGAAGATGATAAGTGTTGATTGAGGCCTGATGACTTGAGCTGGATTTTCACTATCACGGAGTGACTTCCCCGTGGTGAGGGCATGAGGAGTAAGCTGCCCCTGCCCATCGCACACAGTGAGGCCAGGAGATGGGCAACAAGCAGGGCCTGCCCCCCATGGACAAGGACTTCACCTCGCCAGACTCCCGGGGTCGGAGCTGGTCCTTCCACGGCCTCAAGGCCCGCTACAAGGGCGGCAAGGCAGGCGGCTTCCGGGACCGCAGCTCCTCGCTCTCCGACGCCACCTGCAAGGGGAAGAAGGGAGGGGGAGGAGTAGGGGTGACCCCCATCCCAGTCCCCAACGGCAAACCCTCCCCCAACGTCATGGTGGCGGAGCTCCCCTCCTCCGCCCCCACCCGTCCCACGTGGAAGCCCGGCGTGCCGGGAGGGGGGAGGGGCTGGGAGGGCGGGGGGAAGGAAGATTTGCTGGCAACGCGAGCTCGCGTGGCGGCGCGAGTGAAGCAGAGGAAAGGGGAGATGGGGGGAGGGGGGAGGGACGAGAGGAGAGACGAAGGAAAGAGCGGCGAGAGTACAGGAGGAAACAGTGCGGACCTGTCAGCCGCCCTGGCTACACCTCACGGCTCCCGACACGCCGCGCCTCCCGCCTCCTCCTCCTCCTCCCCCCGCCACCCCCCGCCTCCGTCCTTCTCCCACCCCCTCACCTCACCTGGCGGTCCCCCCTCGTCCCTGAGCGGTGAAGGTGCGGGGAGGCGGCGGGACCCCCACCCTCCCTACCTGCCCCCAGCCGCCGTCAGCATCAGCACTGGAGGCGCTGCGCTCCCTGAGGGTCCCATGACGACAGACTCTGGCTACAGCACCGTCAGCGGCGGCCAGGACACCTACCAGGGCAAGGCGGGGACACGTCACGAGCCTCAAGCCCTGCAGGGGGAACTGCCGCCAACCCACTCCCCCTTCAGCCGGCTGTCGGCGGACGAGCTGCGCCAGGTGTCTGCGGCGCTGTACGGGGACCACGTCTTGCTGGACCTGGTCAGGCGGCGGGGCAGGGCTAGCCTCAACCGGGACCTGTCGCTGTCCCAGACCAGCATGGTGCTGACGCTGGCCGCTGAAAACAACGTGCCGGACCTCGACCTCCTGCTGTCCCAGCACCCTGTCCAAGGTCCCCGCCCTAGAGACACCCTGCGCTCGGCCTCCCTGCACAGTCTGGACATGGAGCACCTGGAGGAGGACCT
>CM065740.1:1513744-1528744 GCA_033310375.1 Conus canariensis
GGGGACGGAAAAGCAAAGTTTTTTTTTCGATACAGAAACCAGAATTGGTTTTCTTGTTGACTTATAACAGTTCTGTGTTCGTTAAAGAGTGTATACATGTGTGTGTGTGGTGTGTGTGTGTGTGTGTGTGTGTGTGTGTGTGTGTGTGTGTGTGTGGTCTGTAGTTTTACAGCATACTGTTGATCTGATTCCACAGGGGGAAAAGAACAGAGTGGAGATGGAAAGGGTGACAACGGGAGATGGGGGGTGGAGGGAGGTATGGTAGTGTTTACCTTGTCAATGTCCGTGTTGATTTAACAGCGGCGAACTTATCTCAGTGGTAAGGCAGGCTTCAACTTAGGGCGAAAGAAAAAAAAACACACAGGAACTACTGCTCAGGGGACAAGAGGCGAATTTGTTTCTTTTTTTCTTAAAGAAATACAAATTCGTTCTCGTTGTTGACTTAAAACTGTTTACTGTACGTGAATGTGTGTGTGTGTGTGTGTGTGTGTGTGTGTGTGTGTGTGTGTGTGTGTGTGTGTGCGTGTGTGTGTGCGCGCGCGCGCGCGTGTGTACGTGTGTGTGAAAGAATTTAATTTTCAGTTGAATAAATAGTGGTTCTTTATACATCATATATGCGATCGAGCGCGTGCACTAGCAGAGAGAGAGAGACAGACAGACAGACAGAATGACAGACAGACAGACAGAGGGAGGGAGCCATCCAAACAGTGCTGTGCTCTAGGGCTGTGTAGGTAGAAGAGCTGAGGGCGAGGAGGGGAGGCTTCTGTGGGAGAGGTCAACAGCTGACCTTTGGCTTGCCAGGGAGCAGGGGCTGTGATGATTGTCAGCTGACCGGGAGAGGAATGGGACTGACCTGCATGCCCCGCCCACAGCACGCTGTGTGTCCGCCACCTGTGACCTCCGCCCCCATCAGTATTACTGTCTGCTACGGCCTGTCCATGTCTTTCCCTTACCTTTCCGTGTCTTTCCCCTACCTTTCCGTGTCTTTCCCTTGCCTTTCCGTGTCTTTCCCCTACCTTTCCGTGTCTTTCCCTTACCTTTCCCTTACCTTTCCGTGTCTTTCCCTTACCTTTCCGTGTCTTTCCCCTACCTTTCTGTGTCTTTCCCTACCTTTCCGTGTCTTTCCCTTGCCTTTCCGTGTCTTTCCCCTACCTTTCCGTGTCTTTCCCTTACCTTTCCGTGTCTTTCCCTTGCCTTTCCGTGTCTTTCCCCTACCTTTCCGTGTCTTTCCCTTACCTTTCCGTGTCTTTCCCTTGCCTTTCCGTGTCTTTCCCTTACCTTTCCGTGTCTTTCCTCTACCTTTCCGTGTCTTTCCCTTACCTTTCCGTGTCTTTCCCTTACCTTTACGTGTTTTTCCCTTGCCTTTCCGTGTCTTTCCCCTACCTTTCAGTGTCTTTCCCTTACCTTTCCGTGTCTTTCCCCTACCTTTCCGTGTCTTTCCCTTGCCTTTCCGTGTCTTTCCCTTGCCTTTCCGTGTCTTTCCCTTACCTTTCCGTGTCTTTCCCCTACCTTTCCGTGTCTTTCCCTTACCTTTCCGTGTCTTTCCCTTGCCTTTCCGTGTCTTTCCCTTACCATTCCCTTACCTTTCCGTGTCTTTCCATTACCTTTCCGTGTCTTTCCCTTACCTTTCCGTGTCTTTCCCTTACCTTTCAGTGTCTTTCCCTTACCTTTCCGTGTCTTTCCCTTACCTTTCCGTGTCTTTCCCCTACCCTTCCGTGTCTTTCCCTTACCTTTCCGTGTCTTTCCCTTACCTTTCAGTGTCTTTCCCCTACCTTTCCGTGTCTTTCCCTTACCTTTCCGTGTCTTTCCCTTACCTTTCAGTGTCTTTCCCCTACCTTTCCGTGTCTTTCCCTTACCTTTCTGTGTCTTTCCCTTGCCTTTCCGTGTCTTTCCCTTACATTTCCGTGTCTTTCCCTTACCTTTCCGTGTCTTTCCCTTACCTTTCCGTGTCTTTCCCTTACCTTTCAGTGTCTTTCCCCTACCTTTCCGTGTCTTTCCCTTACCTTTCCGTGTCTTTCCCGTACCTTTCCGTGTCTTTCCCTTGCCTTTCCGTGTCTTTCCCTTACCTTTCCGTGTCTTCCCTTACCTTTCCGTGTCTTTCCCCTACCTTTCCGTGTCTTTCCCTGACCTTTCCGTGTCTTTCCCCTACCTTTCCGTGTCTTTCCCTTACCTTTCCGTGTCTTTCCCTTACCTTTCCGTGTCTTTCCCTTACCTTTCCACGTCTTTCCCTTACCTTTCCGTGTCTTTCCCTTACCTTTCCGTGTCTTTCCCTGACCTTTCCGTGTCTTTCCCTTACCTTTTCATGCTCTTTCCTATTTTCTCCTTTCTTGCTTTGCAATATCTTTCCCTACCTTTTCTTACCGAACCTTTCCCCACTTTTCCCTACCTTTTCTTACCCAGCCTTTCCCCACTTTTCCCTACCTTTTCTTACCCAGTCTTTCCACACTTTTCCCTACCTTTTCTTACCCAGTCTTTCCACACTTTCCCTACCTTTTCTTACTCAGCTTTTCCGTGTCTTTCCTCGCTTGTCCTTACCCAACCTTTCCATATCTTTCCCTACCTTTCCTTACCCACCTTTCCATGTTTTTCCCTACCTTTGCTTACCCAGCCTTTCCACACTTTTCCCTACCTTTCCTTACCCAACCTTTCCACACTTTTCCCTACCTTTCCTTACCCAACCTTTCCACACTTTTCCTACCTTTCCTTACCCAACCTTTCCACACTTTTCCCTACCTTTCCTTACCCAACCTTTCCACACTTTTCCTTACCTTTGCTTACCAACCTTTCCACACTTTTCCCTACCTTTCTTTACCCAACCTTTCCACACTTTTCCCTACCTTTCCTTACCCAACCTTTCCACACTTTTCCCTACCTTTCCTTACCCAACCTTTCCACACTTTTCCCTACCTTTCTTTACCCAACCTTTCCACACTTTTCCCTACCTTTCTTTACCCAACCTTTCCACACTTTTCCCTACCTTTCCTTACCCAACCTTTCCACACTTTTCCCTACCTTTCCTTACCCAACCTTTCCACACTTTTCCTTACCTTTCCTTACCCAACCTTTCCACACTTTTCCCTACCTTTCCTTACCCAACCTTTCCACACTTTTCCCTACCTTTCCTTACCCAACCTTTCCACACTTTTCCCTACCTTTCCTTACCCAACCTTTCCACACTTTTCCCTACCTTTCTTTACCCAACCTTTCCACACTTTTCCCTACCTTTCTTTACCCAACCTTTCCACACTTTTCCCTACCTTTCCTTACCCAACCTTTCCACACTTTTCCCTACCTTTCCTTACCCAACCTTTCCACACTTTTCCCTACCTTTCCTTACCCAACCTTTCCACACTTTTCCCTACCTTTCCTTCCCAACCTTTCCACACTTTTCCCTACCTTTCCTTCCCAACCTTTCCAGACTTTTCCTTACCTTTTCTTACCCAACTTTTCCCGCACCTTTCGGAACTTTTCCTTGCTGTCTGTTATCATTACGGACCACACACACACACGGACGCACGCACGCTCGCACGCACACACACACACACACACACACACACACACCACACCACACCACACCACACCACACCACACCACACACAACACACACGAAGACACGGTAGTGCTTAAGAAAGTGCAAGCTCGCGAAAGAGAGCTGAAGTGGGGACCTCATGAACGTTGGTCACACTCGTTGGATTCCACAAAAGATGAGGACTGTGTGGTCGCCTCCTCTTGGTGGTGTTGACCTTGACCGCATAGTGAAGTGAGGGCCGGGCCGGGGTTGTGGACATGGCGGAACCGCGTCATCCGGGTCGTTAATCTGTCACGAGCTGTCGGTTCGGCCATGTCTGCCTCTCAGTGGATGGCCCGCCGCCATCTTGTCTTCCAGCTGTCGCATGTTTCGGATTCTCCACTCACTCAGCTCAAACTGCCTGGTCTTTTTTTTATACTGTGAGGGAAACGTGAGTTCCTGAAGGCCTGTTGTCTTCACGCAAACACTGTTTGTCATGATGACGAGGTTCATCAGGCGCCATCAACATCCTTCTCATCTGATGTTTGGTCGTGAGTTAAATCTGCTGTAGCTCTGCTAGGAAGCCGTACAGTCACGACCAGGGAGTAGTAACACACGAAGTCAGGAAGACGGGAGCGTGTTCAGGGAGCCACCACAGACTGACCTAAAGCCCACCAGGGGGCGCTGATGATAACATATCACAGAGATCCCCTCTTTCTGTGCTGGCCTCTTCCGACGAGCGTACCGGTCTGTATTCTGAGGAGATGTAAAGCAGCAGAGCGTTCGGGTGAACAGTGCCCCTCCCCAGTGCTGAGCTCTTCTGACACGTATCGTCAAGCCAGCACTGCTCTAGACCTCTTTTTCTGTGCCACTGTGTCCTTGGGGCACCCAGTCCCACGTGCTTTTGGGTCTCTGTTCTCTGCCGACTGTTTGGGTCACTCTGGTCAACAGCAATCTCAGGTCTCTGTTCTCTACTGTTTCTTTGGGTTACTCTAGCCAACAGCTATCTCAGGGTTCTCTGTTTTGTTAAAGTCTGTTTCTTTGGGTTACTGTAGCCAACAGCTGTCTCAGGTCTCTGTTCTCTGCGTTTTTCTTTGGGTTACCAGCTTCTCAGCTGTCTCAGTCTGTTTCTCTGCCGACTGTTTAGGTTACTTGGTCAACAGCTATCTCAGGTCTCTGTTCTCTGCCGACTGTTTGGGTTACTCTGGTCAACAGCTATCTCAGGTCTCTGTTCTCTGCTGTTTCTTTGGGTTACCGTAGCCAACAGCTATCTCAGGTCTCTGTTCTCTACTGTTTCTTTGGGTTACTGTAGCCAACAGCTATCTCAGGTCTCTGTTTCTCTGCTTTTCTTTGGGTTACTGTAGCCAACAGCTATCTTAGGTCTCTGTTCTCTGCTGTTTCTTTGGGTTACTGTAGCCAACAGCTATCTTCAGGTCTCTGTTCTCTACCGACTGTTTCTTTGGGTTACTGTAGCCATCAGCTGTCTTAGGTCTCTGTTTCTACTGACTGTTTCTTTGGGTTACCGTAGCCAACAGCTATCTTAGGTCTCTGTTCCCTACTGACTGTTTCTTTGGGTTACTGTAGCCAACAGCTATCTTAGGTCTCTGTTCTCTGTTGTTTCTTTGGGTTACTGTAGCCAACAGCTATCTTAGGTCTCTGTTCTCTGCTGTTTCTTTGGGTTACTGTAGCCAACAGCTATCTTAGGTGTCTGTTCTCTGCTGTTTCTTTGGGTTACTGTAGCCAACAGCTATCTTAGGTCTCTGTTCTCTACAGTTTCTTTGGGTTACTCTGGCCAACAGCTATCTCAGGTCTCTGTTCTCTACCGACTGTTTCTTTGGGTTACTGTAGCCATCAGCTATCTTAGGTCTCTGTTCTCTGCTGTATCTTTGGGTTACTGTAGCCAACAGCTGTCTTAGGTCTCTGTTCTCTGCCGACTGTTTCTTTGGGTTACTGTAGCCAACAGCTATCTCAGGTCTCTGTTCTCTGCTGTTTCTTTGGGTTACTGTAGCCAACAGATATCTTAGGTCTCTGTTCTCTACCGACTGTTTCTTTGGGTTACTGTATCCAACAGCTATCTCAGGTCTGTGTTTCTCTGCCGACTGTTTCTTTGGGTTACTGTAGCAACAGCTATCTTAGGTCTCTGTTCTCTACTGACTGTTTCTTTGGGTTACTGTAGTCACCAACTGTCTTAGGTCTCTGTTCTCTACTGACTGGTTCTTTGGGTTACTGTAGTCACTATAGCTATCTTAGGTCTCTGTTCTCTACTGACTGTTTCTTTGGGTTACTGTAGCCAACAACTATCTTAGGTCTCTGTTCTCTACCGACTGTTTCTTTGGGTTACTGTAGCCAACAGCTATCTCAGGTCTCTGTTCTCTACTGTTTCTTTGGGTTACTCTAGCCAACAACTATCTCAGGTCTCTGTTCTCTACAGTTTTCTTTGGGTTACTGTAGCCAACAGCTGTCTCAGGTCTCTGTTCTCTACCGACTGTTTCTTTGGGTTACTGTAGCCAACAGCTATCTCAGGTCTCTGTTCTCTACTGTTTCTTTGGGTTACTGTAGGCAACAGCTATCTCAGGTCTCTGTTCTCTACCGACTGTTTCTTTGGGTTACTGTAGCCAACAGCTATCTCAGGTCTCTGTTCTCTACCGACTGTTTCTTTGGGTTACTGTAGCCAACAGCTATCTCAGGTCTATCTCAGGTCTCTGTTCTCTACCGACTGTTTCGTTGGGTTGCTGTAGCCAACAGCTATCCCAGGTCTCTGTTCTCTACTGACTGTTTCTTTGGGTTACTCTAGCCAACAGCTATCTCAGGTGTCTGTTCTCTACTGACTGTTTCTTTGGGTTACTCTAGCCAACAGCTATCTCAGGTGTCTGTTCTCTACTGACTGTTTCTTTGGGTTACTCTAGCCAACAGCTATCTCAGGTGTCTGTTCTCTACTGACTGTTTCTTTGGGTTACTCTAGCCAACAGCTATCTCAGGTCTCTGTTCTCTACCGACTGTTTCTTTGGGTTACTCTAGCCAGCAGCTACCTTGGGTCTCTTTTCTCTGCTGACTGTTTCTCTGGGTGACTCCAACCAAGACCATTTGGGGTCTCCTCGTGTACTGACTGTTTCTTAGGGTTACCCAAACTAATATTACTTTGGGCCTCTGTTCTGTGCCGTTTCTTTTGGTTATCCAAACTAATATTACTTTGGGCCTCTGTTCTGTGCCATTTCTGTGGGTTACCCAAACTAATATTACTTTGGGCCTCTGTTCTGTGCCATTTCTGTGGGTTATCCAAACTAATATTACTTTGGGCCTCTGTTCTGTGCCATTTCTGTGGGTTACCAAACTAATATTACTTTGGGCCTCTGTTCTGTGCCATTTCTGTGGGTTGTCCAAACTAATATTACTATGGGCCTCTGTTCTGTGCCATTTCTGTGGGTTATCCAAACTAATACTACTATGGGCCTCTGCTGTGTACCATGTCTTTGGGTTACCCAGGCCAATCCTGCTATGGGCCTCTGCTCTGTGCCATGTCTTTGGGTTACCCAGGCCAATAATACTATGGGCCTCTGCTCTGTGCCATGTCTTTGGGTTACCCAGGCCAGTACTACTATGGGCCTCTGCTCTGTACCATGTCTTTGGGTTACCCAGGCCAATACTACTATGGGCCTCTGCTGTGTACCATGTCTTTGGGTTACCCAGGCCAATCCTGCTATGGGCCTCTGCTCTGTGCCATGTCTTTGGGTTACCCAGGCCAATAATACTATGGGCCTCTGCTCTGTGCCATGTCTTTGGGTTACCCAGGCCAGTACTACTTTAGGCCCCTTTTCTGTACACATAGCTTTTGTGTGTGTTAGTGGAGGAAGTGTTTTTGCTTGTTCGTCATGCCTGAAGAAGACTAATAGGTCGAAACACGTTGTGTCTGGTTTGTATTTTGGTTGTTCCATTGGTTTGGCGGTGTAGTAACTTTGATGCTCACTACTTGAGTAGTTTCCAAGCGAAAGTAAATGATCCAAGTCTGCATTAAAAAATACTCGGTACACACACTGAAATGTACAAAACGTGTTTACGCTGGGTTAAGTAAAATGTACATTACAAGCATCCTTATGCGTACGTATATCTTAATACGTGTTTGCCAGCGTACATACATACATACATGCATACCTACATACCTACCTACCAACCTACATACATACATACGAGCACACACACACACACCACACACACACACACACACACACACACACACACACACACACAATTTATACATACATACATACATACATGCATACGTACATACACATCTAAATATAAATATACATCGTACGTTGATTGTTTAGCAGTTCCCTTGGAAAAACAAGACAATATAGTTTCCTTTATAATAGAGGTATTGAGGATAGACTACTGTGTCCATCACACAGTTTCATTTTCATGTGATGAGAACGATTGCTGTTCAAATCCAATGTGTTGACAGCGGACAGAGTCGGAAGCCTCCTCTGTTTGGTCCCTGTTCGATAGGCAACTGGCGTGCGTGATGTTTGCCAAAGGAGCGACAGTAACCTTCAAGCTGACATGATTTAGTAGGTGAAACTTGGCGTCACGTGCAGTGGAGTCAGTCGCTGTGTCCTCCTCTGGATGGTTTGTTGGGGCGCTGCCTTGTTCCCCGGTGAAAGGCAAACACGGTACGGGGGCTGTGAGTCTGTGGAGTGGTGGGGGAGGGGGCTGTTCCGTTCAGAAGGCCAGACAGAACAATGAACAATGATTTATTCTCGTTAACTCTTGTGAGTCATAGAAAAACATGTAACAAAATGAGATGGCGGGTAGGCAGAGGAAGAACAAAGAAAGTGAAATTGCATAAAAGAATCAGTGTGTATCAAATCCACATAAAAGCATGAAAGCACACGATATAGGGTTGACTAGATTAGAATGAAAGACATCAACGGGCTGAAGGAGGCCTAGCTTTCCTCGCTTTTTCCACTTGCCCCCCCCCCCCCCCTCCCTTGATTTATGGTGCATCTTACGTCTCTTCTTTTCCTCAGGGGGAGAGAGTGGAGGTGAGGGTGTGGGGTTTCGGGCAAACGCAGTTGCGTGTTGGGAGGGGGGTGGGGGTGGTGTGGGGGTTCGGAGTGGGTGCGTCTTTGTTGTGCTTCGACACAGCGCGCGGGATAAAGTGCCAGTTTTCTTTGTTAGACATTAGCCAGCCTGCACTGGAGTGGAAAATAGATTACAGCGGCGAGTGATGTGTTTATCTCAGCGTGTGTGTGTGTGTGTGTGTTGTGTGTGTGTGTTGTCTGTGGTGTGTGTGTGTGTGTGTGTGTGTGTCGTGTGGTGTGTGTCTGTGTGTCTGTGAGTGAGTGAATGAGTGTGTGTGTGTGTGTGTGTGTGTGTCTGTCTGTCTGTGGTGTGTGTGTGTGTGTCTGTGGTGTGTGTGTGTGTGTGTGTGTGTGTGTGTGTGTGTGTGTGTGTGTGAGTGTGTATGTGTGTCTGTGAGTGAGTGAATGAGTGGTGTGTGTGTGTGTGTGTGTGTGTGTTGTGTGTGTGTTGTGTGTGTGTGTGTGTGTGTGTGTGTGGTGTGTGTGTGTGTGTGTAAGATGAGGATTGGATTAGGGGAGAGGAGGCATGTGTGCAGCAAGAAGCATGTCAGTGTGTTTGCCGGTGTGTAATGTGCCGGGTGATGATGGCGACGTGTCTGTCGGTGAGTGAACTGTGCTGGTAGCAGTATGTGTGCTGCTGGCAGTGTGTGTGCTGCTGGCAGTGTGTCCACTGTGCTGCTGGCAGTGTGTGTGCTGCTGGCAGTGTGTCCACTGTGCTGGTAGCAGTATGTGTGCTGCTGGCAGTGTGTGTGCTGCTGGCAGTGTGTCCACTGTGCTGGTGGCAGTGTGTGTGCTGCTGGCAGTGTGTCCACTGTGCTGGTGGCAATGTGTGTGCTGGTGGCAGTGTGTCCACTGTGCTGGTGGCAGTGTGTCCACTGTGTTGGTGGCAATGTGTGTGCTGGTGGCAGTGTGTCCACTGTGCTGGTGGCAATGTGTGTGCTGCTGGCAGTGTGTCCACTGTGCTGGTGGCATGTGTGTGCTGGTGGCAGTGTGTCCACTGTGCTGGTGGCAGTGTGTCCACTGTGCTGGTGGCAATGTGTGTGCTGGTGGCAGTGTGTCCACTGTGCTGGTGGCAATGTGTGTGCTGCTGGCAGTGTGCCACTGTGCTGGTGGCAGTGTGTGGGCTGGTGGCAGTGTCTCCACTGTGCTGGTGGCAGTGTGTCCACTGTGCTGGTGGCAGTGTGTCCACTGTGCTGCTGGCAGTGTGTCCACTGTGCTGGTGGCATGTGTGTGCTGCTGGCAGTGTGTCCACTGTGCTGGTGGCAGTGTGTGTGCTGCTGGCAGTGTGTCCACTGTGCTGGTGGCATGTGTGTGCTGGTGGCAGTGTGTCGTGCTGTGGCAGTGTGTCCACTGTGTGGTGGCATGTGTGTGCTGGTGGCAGTGTCTCCACTGTGCTGGTGGCAGTGTGTCCATGTGCTGTGCGGTGTTGTGCTGTGGCAGTGTGTCACTGTGCTGTGGCAGTGTGTCCACTGTGCTGGTGGCAATGTGTGTGCTGCTGGCAGTGTGTCCACTGTGCTGGTGGCATGTGGGGTGCTGCTGGCAGTGTGTCCACTGTGCTGTGGCAGTGTGTGGGCAGTGTGCATGTGTCTCATGTGTGGTGCGGCAGTGTGTCCATGTGCTGCTGGCAGTGTGTCCACTGTGCTGGTGGCAGTGTGTCCACTGTGCTGCTGGCAGTGTGTGTGCTGCTGGCAGTGTGTCCACTGTGCTGTGGCAGTGTGTGTGCTGGTGGCAGTGTGTCCACTGTGCTGGTGGCAGTGTGTCCACTGTGCTGCTGGCAGTGTGTCCACTGTGCTGCTGGCAGTGTGTCTGTGCTGTGGCAGTGTGTCCACTGTGCTGCTGGCAGTGTCCATGTGCTGCTGGCAGTGTGTCATGTGCTGCTGGCAGTGTGTGTGCTGTGCAGTGTGTCCACTGTGCTGTGGCAGTGTGTCCACTGTGCTGCTGGCAGTGTGTCCACTGTGCTGCTGGCAGTGTGTGTGCTGCTGGCAGTGTGTCCACTGTGCTGGTGTGCAGTGTGTGGGTGGTGGCAGTGCTGCATGTGTGCTGGCAGTGTGTCCACTGTGCTGGTGGCAGTGTGTCCACTGTGCTGCTGGCAGTGTGTGTGCTGGTGGCAGGTGTGTGCTGTGGCAGTGTGTCCACTGTGCTGCTGGCAGTGTGTGTGCTGGTGGCAGTGTCCACTGTGCTGGTGGCAGTGTGTCCACTGTGCTGGTGGCAGTGTCCACTGTGCTGTGGCAGTGTGTCCACTGTGCTGCTGGCAGAGTGTGTGTGCTGTGTGCAGTGTGTCCACTTGCCTGCGTGGCAGGTAGTCCACTGTGCTGTGGCAGTGTGTCCACTGTGCTGTGGCAGTGTCCACTGTGCTGTGGCAGTGTGTCCACTGTGCTGCTGCAGAGTGTGTGCTGCTGGCAGTGTGTCCACTGTGCTGCTGGCAGTGTGTCCACGTGCTGCTGGCAGTGTCCATGTGCTGCTGGCAGTGTGTCCACTGTGCCTGCAAGTGTGTGCTGCTGGCAGTGTGTCCACGTGCTGCAGTGACGTCGTGTCCATTGTGCTGCTGGCAGTGTCCACTGTGCTGCTGGCAGAGTGTGTGCTGCTGGCAGTGTGTCCACTGTGCTGCTAGCAGTGTGTCCACTGTGCTGCTGGCAGATTTGTTGCTGCTGGCAGATGTGTCCACGATGCTGCTGGCAGTGTCCATTGTGCTGCTGGCAGTGTGTCCACTGTGCTGCTGGCAGTGTCCACTGTGCTGCTGGCAGTGTGTCCACTGTGCTGCTGGCAGTGTCCACTGTGCTGCTGGCAGTGTGTCCACTGTGCTGCTGGCAGTGTGTCCACTGTGCTGCTGGCAGTATGTCCACTGTGCTGCTGGCAGTGTGTCCATGTGCTGCTGGCAGTATGTCCACTGTGCTGCTGGCAGTGTCCACTGTGCTGCTGGCAGTGTGTCCACTGTGCTGCTGGCAGTGTGTCCACTGTGCTGCTGGCAGTGTGTCCACTGTGCTGCTGGCAGTGTGTCCACTGTGCTGCTGGCAGTGTCCACTGTGCTGCTGGCAGTGTGTCCACTGTGCTGCTGGCAGTGTCCACTGTGCTGCTGGCAGTGTGTCCACTGTGCTGCTGGCAGTGTGTCCACTGTGCTGGGTCATTGCCTGCTAACCGCCATGCTTACACAGGTCTTCTCTTCTCTGCCTCTCGTCAGGCCGACTGCCATGGGCGGGAGGTGGGTGTGTGGGAGAGTTAGACACATGGGGGGGAGGGGGCGGGGGGTCAGGTGAGGTCACGCCCTTGATCTTGTCTGGAGAGATTCCAAACGACACCCCCCTACTCCTCTCCCTCCTCCTCCCCTCCCCTGTGAATGCCTGCCTGCCTGCCACAGGGACCATTGCCAAGTGTCCTCTCCCTCCCACCCCACCCACCCCCACCCCCCTCTGCGCCTCCTCCCTCAGGACCCTAAGCGTCATTCCACCCGACACCAAAGGCTGTGTGTGTGTGACCTACCTGAGGCTCTGTCTCTCTGTGGCTGTCTGTGCCAGGAGAGTTGGAGCTGCTGTGCCCTGTGTGTGTGGTGAGGTCTGTCACACAATGTCAGGTGTGTGGTGAGGTCTGTCACACAATGTCAGGTGTGTGGTGAGGTCTGTCACACAATGTCAGGTGTGTGTGGTGAGGTCTGTCACACAATGTCAGGTGTGTGTGGTGAGGTCTGTCACACAATGTCAGGTCGCTGTGTGTGTGGTGAGGACTGTCACACAATGTCAGGTGTGTGTGGTGACGTCTGTCACACAATGTCAGGTGTGTGTGGCGAGGTCTGTCACACAATGTCAGGTGTGTGTGGTGAGGTCCGTCAAACAATGTCAGGTGTGTTTGGTGACGTCTGTCACACAATGTCAGGTGTGTGTGGTGACGTCTGTCACACAATGTCAGGTCGCTGTGTGTGTGGTGAGGTCTGTCACAGAATGTCAGGACGCTGGATGTGTGGTGACGTCTGTCACACAATGTCAGGTCGCTGTGTGTGTGGTGAGGTCTGTCACACAATGTCAGGTGTGTTTGGTGAGGTCTGTCACACAATGTCAGGTGTGTTTGGTGAGGTCTGTCACACAATGTCAGGTCGCTGTGTGTATGGTGAGGTCTGTCACACAATGTCAGGTCGCTGGATGTGTGGTGAGGTCTGTCACACAATGTCAGGTCGCTGGATGTGTGGTGAGGTCTGTCACACAATGTCAGGTGTGTTTGGTGAGGTCTGTCATACAATGTCAGGTCGCTGTGTGTATGGTGAGGTCTGTCACACAATGTCAGGTGTGTGTGGTGACGTCTGTCACACAATGTCAGGTCGCTGTGTGTATGGTGAGGTCTGTCACACAATGTCAGGTCGCTGGATGTGTGGTGAGGTCTGTCACACAATGTCAGGTCGCTGTGTGTGTGGTGAGGTCTGTCACACAATGTCAGGTGTGTTTGGTGAGGTCTGTCACACAATGTCAGGTGTGTTTGGTGAGGTCTGTCACACAATGTCAGGTCGCTGTGTGTATGGTGAGGTCTGTCACACAATGTCAGGTCGCTGGATGTGTGGTGAGGTCTGTCACACAAGGTCAGGTCGCTGGATGTGTGGTGAGGTCTGTCACACAATGTCAGGTGTGTTTGGTGAGGTCTGTCATACAATGTCAGGTCGCTGTGTGTATGGTGAGGTCTGTCACACAATGTCAGGTGTGTGTGGTGACGTCTGTCACACAATGTCAGGTGTGTGTGGTGAGGTCTGTCACACAATGTCAGGTGTGTGTGGTGAGGTCTGTCACACAGTGTCAGGTGTGTGTGGTGAGGTCTGTCACACAGTGTCAGGTGTGTGTGGTGAGGTCTGTCACACAATGTCAGGTGTGTGTGGTGAGGTCTGTCACACAGTGTCAGGTGTGTGTGGTGAGGTCTGTCACACAATGTCAGGTGTGTGTGGTGAGGTCTGTCACACAGTGTCAGGTGTGTGGTGAGGTCTGTCACACAATGTCAGGTGTGTGTGGTGAGGTCTGTCACACAATGTCAGGTGTGTGGTGAGGTCTGTCGCACAGTGTCAGGTGTGTGGTGAGGTCTGTCGCACAATGTCAGGTGTGTGTGGTGAGGTCTGTCGCACAATGTCAGGTGTGTGTGGTGAGGTCTGTCACACAATGTCAGGTGTGTGTGGTGAGGTCTGTCACACAATGTCAGGTGTGTGTGGTGAGGTCTGTCACACAGTGTCAGGTCGCTGTGTGTGTGGTGAGGACTGTCACACAATGTCAGGTGTGTGATGAGGTCTGTCGCACAGTGTCAGGTGTGTGGGAGGTCTGTCGCACAGTGTCAGGTGTGTGGTGAGGTCTGTCACACAATGTCAGGTGTGTGGTGAGGTCTGTCGCAGTGTCAGGTCGCAGGGTGTGCAGGGCCTGGCCACTGTCGGCAGCATTCCTTACTGTCTCCTCTGTCCATGGCCTCGCCACGGTACGGTCCCTAACCGCCATCGTCGTCCCTAACTGCAGAAATTTGGTACCGCGAAAGGTGTTTTGGGACACTGGCACTCCACATTGACAGAGAGAGAGAGAGAGAGAGAGAGAGAGAGAGAGAGAGAGAGAGAGAGAGAGAGAGGGCCTCGGTGAAGCAGGAAGGGACTTGTTCCGTCATGGATTCCGTTGGGAGCAGAGAGACCTTCAGAGCAGAAGCACAGCAGGGAAGAAGAAGGAGGGGGAGGGGGCAGCTAGTGAGGCCACTGGAGCTGTTCTGTGGTGATGGCCAGCGGATTGGCCGCAAGGCTTCTTCCTGATCAATGGCTGTGGTCTGTCTCTGCCTCGCTCTGACCCCACCTGGATGATGATGAGGCTGATAATTATAATGACGACGATGACGTTGCGTCTCATGTGATGAACGTCTCTAATCGAATGTAGGGAGCTACATGATGCCAGACATACCGTCTCAGCGTTAGACACATTCTAATTGAATATAGGGAGCTACAGTCATGATACCAGACATACCGTCTCAGCGTTAGACACATTCTAATTGAATATAGGGAGCTACAGTCATGATACCAGACATACCGTCTCAGCGTTAGACACATTCTAATTGAATATAGGGAGCTACAGTCATGATACCAGACATACCGTCTCAGCGTTAGACACATTCTAATTGAATATAGGGAGCTACAGTCATGATACCAGACATACCGTCTCGCGTTAGACACATTCTAATTGAATATAGGGAGCTACAGTCATGATACCAGACATACCGTCTCGCGTTAGACACATTCTAATTGAATATAGGGAGCTACAGTCATGATACCAGACATACCGTCTCGGCGTTAGACACATTCTAATTGAATATAGGGAGCTACAGTCATGATTCAGACATAGGCACTTTAACGGCAGGCTCAGTGAAGACTGCCTTAGGCTCCGGGATGCTCCCTCGGATTTGAGTTTTTGAAAGAAGTTA
>CM065740.1:1533744-1546244 GCA_033310375.1 Conus canariensis
TCATGTACATTAAACACACCAAAACGAGAGTCAGTACCTTCATGTACATTAAAACATCCAAAACGAGAGTCAGTACCTTCATGTACATTAAACACACCAAAACGAGAGTCAGTACCTTCATGTACATTAAAACCATCAAAACGAGAGTCAGTACCTTCACATATATTAAACACATCAAAACCAGAGCAGTACTTCACTTATTAAACACATCAACCAGAGTCAGTACCTCATGTACATTAAACACATCAAAACCAGAGTCAGTACCTTCATGTACATTAAACACACCAAAACGAGAGTCAGTACCTTCATGTTACATTAAACAACACATCAAAACGAGAGTCAGTACCTTCATGTACATTAAACACATCAAAACAGAGTCAGTACCTTCATGTACATTAAACACATCAAAACCAGAGTCAGTACCTTCATGTTAACATTAAACAGCATACCAATAACCACAACAGAGTCAGTACCTTCATGTACATTAAACACATCAAAACCAGAGTCAGTACCTTCACATACATCAAAACACATCAAACCAGAGGCAATATCCTTAACCATACACAAACACATCCAAACCAGAGGCAATACCTTCACATAATTAAACACATCCAAACCAGAGGCAATACCTTCACATAATTAAACACATCCAAACCAGAGGCAATACCTTCACATAATTAAACGCATCCAAACCAGAGGCAATACCTGAAGACACATCAAAGGCAATCTGGCATTGCCCAGTCCATATCACGCTTCCTACCCACCCTCCCCACACCTTCTCTCTCTCCCCTCCACCCCCCCCCCCCCCTTTTTTTTTTTTTCTTCCCAGTTCCAGAGTGGGTCTGGCAGTGTTCGCCTCTGTCCAGGCCGATCAGTGAGTGGGGCAGAGGGCGGGCGCCTTCCTTACCAACCTGCCGGCTTTATTATCATCGGTCGGATCTCAGCCTTTATGGCGGCTCGCCACTCCGAGCCGGGCCCACCGGCGTCGATTTATTATTAGCTTGATCAAGTGGGGGGAGGGAGGGGGGAGGAGGTGGAAGGGGGCTGGGAGATTAATGGGGAGTAGGGGTAGGAGGGTTTTATCGGTGGGCTGTTCGGAGAGTCCGGTGAAACAACAGACTGTTTGAGACTGGCACTGACTCGATCTGTCTTTGTGACATGGAACTTGGTGTGTGCATTGCCTGACGTCGGTTATATATGTGTGTTTGCTCTGACGTCGACTGGTCTGTGTATTCTCAGATGTCAACTATAATATGAGTGTGTGCTTTCTGACGTCAGTAAACTGTGTGCATTGTTTTGACGTCGACAGTCTGTGTGTGTGTTTTCTGACCCTGGCTGTATGTGTGTTGTCTGACCTTGGCTCTTAACGTGGGCTCTCTCTCTTCTCTCTCTCTCTCTCTCTCTCTCTCTCTCGTCTCTCTCTCTCTCTCTCTCTCTCTCTCTGTCTCTCGTGTGTGTTCACGCGCGTGCGGATGCCTCTTTCATCCATGGTTTCAGTCTTTCTTTTTTCTTTTCTTTTCTTTCTTTTTTTTTTTTTTTTTGTCTTTTATGTGCCCTAGTGATGGCTTGTCTGTTCAACGTCTGTGGAAAGAACGTGAATGACGTCATCCTTTGTGTTTTTGGATTTTCATCACATCTGCCAACGAAAATAGTGTAGTGTGCAATATAAATGAAATTGAAATAGATAAAAGCAAAATGAAGTTCATCTGGATCTGAATGAAGGGAATACACACAGTGAAAAGGGGTTGCCCTAAAGGTCAGGATTAAATACACAAATTAGTAAGGAAAGACTGAACATGCATCCTGAATTGAATGAAGGGAATACACACAGTGAAAAGGGGCCCTAAAGGTCAGGATTAAATACACAAATTAGTAAGGAAAGACTGAACATGTATCCTGAATTGAATGAAGGGAATACATACAGTGAAAAGGGGTTGCCCTAAAGGTCAGGATTAAATACACAAATTAGTAAGGAAAGACTGAACATGTATCCTGAATTGAATGAAGGGAATACACACAGTGAAAAGGGGTTGCCCTGAAGGTCAGGATTAAATACACAAATTAGTAAGGAAAGACTGAACATGTATCCTGAATTGAATGAAGGGAATACATACAGTGAAAAGGGGTTGCCCTAAAGGTCAGGATTAAATACACAAATTAGTACGGAAAGATTGAACATGTATCCTGAATTCAGTGGGGAAAAAAGAAAATCAAAGGAAAAAAAAAAAACGTTCAGTGAACAACCGAAAGAAAGACAACGTAATAAAGACACAAACCAAGAAAGCTAGTGCTTAACACGAAGACAAATGAACGACCCATGTCAGAGAATTCCATGTGTCACCCTACCCCCACCCCCAACCCCCAAGTCGTCCCACGTCGCTCCTCCCAATTTCCATCCCACCCCTGCCTCCTGTTAGCCTGTCTCCACCCCCACCCCGCCCCCTTCCACTACTCTCCTTCCGGGTTTCTTTAGAAATCGATCAGAGTTGTGGCGGTGTGAAAAGGTGGAGGGGGGGGGGGGAGGGAGAGAGAGAGGGGGGGGGAGTAGAGAGAGAGAGAGGACAACCAGACTGCCGGACTGACTGACAGAAACTCTCTCTCTCTCACATACACACACACACACACACACACACACACACACACACACACACACACACACACACACACACACACACACTCAGCGTGAGGGGAGAGAGAAAGGGTGTAGCACTCACTCACCTCCCCTAGCTGATCGATCGGGGGAGATGGGAGGCAAGGGATTAGTAAAGCATTTCCACTGCTGAGCTGGAAAGGACGAAATCTGTACGGGTGGGGGTGGGGGGACTCGGGGGAAAATAATCACATCAACTGAAAAAAGGAGAGATTAAGGAGGCTTTTACCAGACTTTTTTTTTTTTTTTTTTTTTTTGGGGGGGGGGGGGGGGGGGGTCTCGAAAAAGAGTCGTTTTTCCCCGTCTAAACTTTCCTTCCTTCCTTCCGTCTTTTCTTTTCCTTTATTTTCATCACGCGTTTCGTCGTCTTCCTGTTCTACTTCTATGCCTTCTGTTCTATTTCTACTTTGTAACTGTTATATTGTATCGTCTGTCAAGGAAATCCGTTCTATTACTTTACAAAATACGATGACGCTCAAGAGGGGTAGGGTAAAAAAAAAAAAAAAAAAAAAAAGTTCAGGCCAGAGAAAGAACGGAAGAGAAGAAAGAAGGAGAGAGATGGTTGGGGGGGGGGGGGGGGGGATAAGGGGATGGAGGGAGGCAATATGTAGAGCAAGCTGAAAAGGTTTGGTTATTGATCGACCGCAGAAAGGGTATATACCCCCCCCACCCCCCCCCCCCCCCCCTCCCACTTGCCTTGCTCTTTGCGGAAAATTCAGTTTGGGCTAAGACGGAAACAAGCCTTGAGAGAAAGAGAGAGGGTCCCCTCCCCCCTCTCTCCCTTTCTCTCTCTCTCTCTCTCTCTCTCTCTCTCTCTCTCCTCTCTTCTTCTCTTGCCTCTCTCTCTCCCCGTCTGTCTGTCTCTGTCTGTCCTGTCTCTCTCTCTCTCTCTCTCTCTCTCTCTCTCTCTCTCTCTCTCTCTAGCGGTGGCGTGAGTGGTGGAGGTATGTAGAGGGGGAGGACAGGGAGGTGGATTGTGGGGGGTGGGGGGAGGGAGGGGGACAAGCGGCGTGGCCGAGAGCTGGGCCTGTTGAGCAAATTGGCCTCCAGGACCTGGTGAGTGATACATCATGGAGCTGTCCACACCTAGCACCGCCCGCACCGCATGGGACACCCCACACTGTCTGGCTGTCTGTCTCTCTGACTCTGTCTCTGCCCCCCCCCCTCTCTCTCTCTTCTCCCTCCCTCCCTCTCTCTCTGTCTTTCTCTGTCTCTGTCTGACTCTCTCTCTCTCTCTCTCTCCTCTCTCTCTCTCTCTCTCTCTCTCTCTCCATCCATTCCTCCCTCATTCCTCTTCTCTGTCTGTCTGCCTCTCTCTCTCTCTCTCTCTCTCTCTCTCCTCCTCTCTCTCATCTCTCTGCTCTCTCACACTCACTCCCCCCCCCTCACTGCTCTCTCTCCCTCCCCCTCTCTCTGCTCTCTCTCTCTCTCCTCTCTCTCTCTCTCTCTCTCTCTCTCAAATATAGCCCGCATGAATAGAAAAGAAAAAAAAAGACAGTGATAATAATTTTCTTCGTAATAAATGTAACGACAGCAATAACAAAAATAGTAATAATAATGATAAAGACTTGTTAGCGCTAACCTCGGGACGATGCTAGGAGCTTAGGAGCCCAAGGCGTACACAACAGAAATGCCCAAAGAGAAGAAACAAAAACCTGGATCGAAATACATTCCATCAGTCTCAAAAGTTTTTGTTTTTAAATTCCTTAATTCCAAGTGGCCAGACCAGACGTCATAAATCACACTTGCCTGTTCCTATGACAACCGCGTTTCCCCGATCCCACACAGATGGATGTGTACTCGCGCGCACTTGCCTCCCCACCCCCCACCCCCCAACCGCCAAACACACATGCAAACACAAACATACATACACACGCAAACATCTCCATCGCTCTCCTCTCTGTCTGTCTGTCTGTCTGTCTGTCTGTCTGTCTTCTCTCTCTCTCTCTCTCTCTCTCTCTCTCTCTCTCTCACACACACACGCACACACACGCGCGCGCGCGCACACACGCACGCACGCACGCACGCACGCACGCACGCACGCACGCACGCACCACACACACACACACACACACACACACCACAGAGGCGTGCGCGCGCGTGCATTAGAACAAGCACTCGACAAAGGAAGGAAATGGCACCGAGAAATTTACCCGTATTGATTTATCCATGTTGTGTGATTGCGCTGCCGTGTGTGTGTGTGTGGGGGGGGGGGGGGAGGGGGGCGGGTGGTGCCAAGAGAGATCAATACATGTTCCTCACATTTCACCTGCAGGGTTTTTCCCTCAGTGATCAGCACTTCTGAGTTCCTGCATTGACTAGGCCACTAGGGCGAGGCCGGACACACACAGACACACACACACGCGCGCGCGCGCCCCACACACGATGTAAAAAAAAATAAAGAAGAAAGAAGAAAAGGTCCAAAAAGCAAAGACCTCGCTTATTCAATGTGTCATCTTGAAATATAATTTGACATCACTTTATGTGACGTGACGTGACGAGAGAGAGAAGAGAGAGAGAGAGAGAGAGAGAGAGAGAGAGAGAGAGAGAGAATGAGCGAATAAGACAGCAGTGAAGTACCGTACAGTGCAGTACAACACAGCACTGTAAAGACGCAGCAGATGACGCCTTCAGGACAAGCCTGTACAGTGCAGTTCCAAACATTTCAAGGCATCTCAGTGGGCAGAAATTGATGGAAATGATTCTCTTCCTCCAGAGACGGCTGGTTGGGTGGCTCTGCTAAAGCCACGTCGGAGATGGGTTCTGTTGGTTTTCCATCGGCTGTTTCCCTGCTAGACCATGATCCGGTCACCGGATAGTGATGGCTCCTTCTCTGTGCCTGCAACAAGAAAGGCAAAAGACGAAGACCCACGAAGAAGAACAAGAAAGAGAAAAAGTATGGAGAAAAGAAGAAAAGAAAACCAGCTCCTAGCATAACATTATCACTCTCCAAAATCCCCCGAAGTCGGAGTGTGGCTGCCCATGTGGCGGGGTAATCAAAAACGGTCACACACGTAATGTTCTCATCCCTTGCTGATGCATTTGTACCATAGTGTTCAAGTGCTTCGGTTGTTCGGATGATCCCTGGCGTCTTTTAACCAGGGTACGACAACAACAACAACAACAACATTCCACAACGTAGTGTCAGTCGTAGTCCTCTACAGTATCAACACAACCTTCTCATTCCACAACGTAGATTGTCAATCTTAGTCCTCTACAGTATCAACACAACCTTCTCATTCCACAACGTAGTGTCAATCGTAGTCCTCTACAGTATCAACACAACCTTCTCATTCCACAACGTAGTGTCAATCGTAGTCCTCTACAGTATCAACACAACCCTCTCATTGCACAATGTAGATTGTCAATCGTTGTCGTCTACGGTATCAACACAACCCTCTCATTCCACAACGTAGATTGTCAATCGTAGTCCTCTACAGTATCAACACGACCCTCTCATTGCACAATGTAGATTGTCAATCGTTGTCGTCTACGGTATCAACATAACTCTCTCATTCCACTGACATGGTGGTGGTTGGGGGGTTTCTTTTGAAGGGGAAATAGCGGCCGGTCAGTGTTGCGTGACCTCCCGCGTCACGCCTGGCTGCCCGGCTGATCGGCTTGTGATCGATGAGGCAATCCACCATTGGTTTTTCCCAAGGGCAAGCAGGCGTGAAAAGGCAGCCCCCGAGGAGAGCAATGGTGAGGCTGGGATTATCAGGCTTGTCAGCTAGCTTCACGTCAGGTCTCCTCCTCCCCCCCCCCCCCCCCCCCCCCCCCCCCCGTTTCCCCTCCCTGTTTCCTTTTTTACTTCTCTTCGCCGCTCTCTGTATAAATCTGTGACATTGTAACATAAATAAATGGCAGAGTTGAGAGAGAGGGGGAGAGCGAGAGAGACGCTTCAGACATTTTTATTGACATCGACCTGTACAGTGTTTGTGTCCAGGGGAAACAAGATCATATTTGCAGCGCCAGGAAAGAGAGGAAAAAAAATCTGGAACGAAATAGGCAAATCAAAGTATTTCAAAATAAAGTACTAGAAAAAAAAAAGAAAGAAAAGGATTGGTCTTGATGACAAATCAAATACCTATAATAGTAGAAGAAAACAGGGAAGAGAACTTTTTTACACACACGCATGTGCCCGCGCGCGCGCGCGCGCGTGCGCACAGACAGACAGACAGACAGACAGACAGACAGACACACACACACAGCACACACACACACACAACACACACACACACACACACACACACACACACACGTGCGCGCGCGAGCGGGTTGAGAGAGAGGGGGGGGGGGGGGGGGAGCGTCCTGATGAGAACATGAGAACGGAATGTGTCGTGAACAAGTCAAGGGATAAATGGCTGAGAGGCGTGTGGGGCAAATCCTGGTGGAGTGCTGTGAACAGAGGGATAGAACGGGGACTGAACGTGTCAACAGCGGAATGATGAAAGGCCGGATCTGAACCCCCAGGACGGTGGAATACTGGGGCAGATTTCCATGTATGGCTATTGAGGACTTGTCTGTCTTTTTTTTGTTTTTCCTGAACCATCCTCCTCCTCCCCCCCCCCCCCCAGCTTTGCTCCCCCCTTTCTCCCTCTCTCTCTCCTCTCCTCTCTCTCTCTCTCTCTCTCTCTCTCTCTCTCTCTCTCTCAAAGCCAATACTTTTACCGATATAAAATAATCATTGTTTCTCTCTCTCTCTCTCTCTCTCTCTCTCTCTCTGTTCTTCACACATATATACACATACACACACACTCTCTCATTCTCTCTCTCTCTCTCTCTCTCTCTCCTCTCTCTCTCTCTCTCTCTCTCTCTCTCTCTCCCCTGCACACACACATTCTCTCTCTCTGTCTCATTCTCTCTGTCTCTGATTTTGGCTCCATGTTTAAGCTGCTCCCCGCACCACCCCTACCCTCTGCTTTCCCCAAATCCTCTCCCTTACCCCCCTGTTTTGTCCCCATCTCTCTCAGCCCTAGACCCTTACCCCCCTGTTTTGTCCCCATCTCTCTCAGCCATAGACCCTTACCCCCCTGTTTTGTCCCCATCTCTCTCAGGCCTGACCAGCCCTAGACCCTTACTCCCTGTTTTGTCCCCATCTCTCTCAGCCCTAGACCCTTACCCACCTGTTTGTCCCCATCTCCTCAGCCCTAGACCCTTACTCCCCTGTTTTGTCCCCATCTCTCTCAGCCTAGACCCTTACCCCCTGTTTTGTCCCCATCTCTCTCAGCCATAGACCCTTACCCCCCTGTTTTGTCCCCATCTCTCTCAGCCATAGACCCTTACTCCCCCTGTTTTGTCCCCATCTCTCTCAGCCATAGACCCTTACCCCCCTGTTTTGTCCCCATCTCTCTCAGGCCTGACCAGCCCTAGACCCTTACCCCCCTGTTTTGTGCCCATCTCTCTCAGCCCTAGACCCTTACCCCCCTGTTTTGTGCCCATCTCTCTCAGCCCTAGACCCTTACCCCCCTGTTTTGTGCCCATCTCTCTCAGCCATAGACCCTTACCCCCCTGTTTTGTCCCCATCTCTCTCAGCCCTAGACCCTTACCCCCCTGTTTTGTCCCCATCTCTCTCAGCCCTAGACCCTTACCCCCCTGTTTTGTCCCCATCTCTCTCAGCCTAGACCCTTACCCCCCCCCCCCTGTTTTGTCCCCATCTCTCTCAGGCCTAGACCCTTACCCCCTGTTTTGTCCCCATCTCTCTCAGCCCTAGACCCTTACCCCCCTGTTTTGTGCCCATCTCTCTCAGCCCTAGACCCTTCCCCTGTTTTGTCCCCATCTCTCTCAGCCCTATACCCTTACCCCCTGTTTTGTCCCCATCTCTCTCAGGCCTAGACCCTTACCCCCTGTTTTGTCCCATCTCTCTCAGCCCTAGACCCTTACCCCCTGTTTTGTCCCCATCTCTCTCAGCCCTAGACCCTTACCCCTGTTTTGTGCCCATCTCTCTCAGCGCTAGACCTACCCCTTTTGTCCCCATCTCTCTCAGCCCTAGACCCTTACCCCTGTTTTGTCCCCATCTCTCTCAGGCCTGACCAGCCCAAGGGTGTCCTGTACAACCCTCCCTGTCTGTCCGTGGGGAGGGGGAGGGGGACGCAAGATGGTCCCATGTCCACAGTTGTGTAGGGACAACCCTCGTCCCCTGATGTTGGAAGTGCCGTCAAGTGCAAGGAGATGAAGGGGTGGGGAGTGTGAGGGGTGGTGGTGGTGGTGGCTGGATTGATCACGTCATAGAAAGAGGATCAAAGCTCCCTCCCTCCCCCCCCAACCCCCCCTCACTGGTCTTCCACAGAATGGGTTGGTGAGAGTGGGCGGGGGGGGGGGGGGGGTGAAGGGAGGGAATCTGGATTGATCACGTCATAGAAGAGGATCAAAGGTCCGTCACTCACGGGATTCTCCAAACGAATGGAACAGACTAATATTGCCGGCACAGACCAACATATCAAAGAAAGAAAACGCCAACAAAGGCGTAGCTTAGATGGGGGGCAGTGGGGGGGGGGGGGGGGGGGGGGGGGGGGGGGGGATTTCCTTTGTTCAACATTGAGTAGAAAGTGTGAAGGGAGTTGTCTTCTCGTGGATGATTCGTGCAAGGTCAGGGTCAGACTGGAGCAAGACTGGGGGGGAGGGGGGGGGGGATCAAAGGAGGGGGGTGGGGGAAGAGGATGGAGAGGACGGGTTGAGATACAGTGAAAGGTGGGTTTAAACCAAATTAGCTAATTGTATGTGTGGTGTGTGACGTAGGCTGAGTGTGGCACGTGGGGGAGGGGGGGGGGGGAGAGGGTGAAGCAGGCGGAGTTTACCTGTGCGTTCATATCTTAAGTCTGTGCCGTGTGTGTGTGTGTGTGTGTGTGTGTGTGTGTGCGTGTGCTGGCTGCTGCTGCACGTGCCGCTGACCTGGTTCTGCTCCTGGCTGCTTTCGGGTCAGGAGGCCAACCTCCAGCCCTACCACCTCCTTTTCCTCATCCTCCCTCCCTCTTCATCCCCATACCTCCCCCCCAACATCTCTACCTCTCTATCTCTCTCTCTCTCTCTGTGCTATATTGACTAGCATGTTTTCCGTGTGGGTTCTTTTTTCTTTCGTCCCCCCCCCCTCCCCCCCCCCTGCCGCCAGGACTTGGTGGAAAAAATACATGTATAATTTGCTTATCTCATTACCCTGGAAAAATAACATTCTCTCTCTCTCTCTCTCTCTCTCTCTCTCTCTCTCTCTCTCTCTCTCTCTCTCTCTCTCTCTGTCGTGTGTGTGCGCGCGCAATCTAGCGCGTGACCCCTGGAAAGGCGGTTGAGTGATGACGCAGTGTGTCTAAGGCACCAGCCACCCCATCCTGTGTGGACAGTGCTGACACCAGCCACCCCATCCTGCGTGGACACTGCTGACACCAGCCACCCCATCCTGTGTGGACAGTGCTGACACCATCCACCCCATCCTGTGTGGACAGTGCTGACACCAGCCACCCCATCCTGTGTGGACACTGCTGACACCAGCCACCCACCCCATCCTGTGTGGACAGTGCTGACACCATCCACCCCATCCTGTCTGGACACTGCTGACACCAGCCACCCCATCCTGTGTGGACAGTGCTGACACCATCCACCCCATCCTGTGTGGACAGTGCTGACACCACCAACCACCCCATCCTGTGTGGACAGTGCCGACACCATCCACCCCATCCTGTGTGGACAGTGCTGACACCAACCACCCCATCCTGTGTGGACACTGCTGACACCAGCCACCCCATCCTGTGTGGACACTGCTGACACCAGCCACCCCATCCTGTGTGGACACTGCTGACACCAGCCACCCCATCCTGTGTGGACAGTGCTGACACCATCCACCCCATCCTGTGTGGACAGTGCCGACACCATCCACCCCATCCTGTGTGAGTGGACACACAGGGCCGACACCATCCACCCCATCCTGTGTGGACAGTGCCGACACCATCCACCCCATCCTGTGTGGACAGTGCCTGACACCATCCACCCCATCCTGTGTGGACAGTGCCGACACCATCCACCCCATCCTGTGTGGACAGTGCCGACACAACTTTGGAGGGCTGACACCATCCACCCCATCCTGTGTGGACAGGGCTGACAGAACTTGTGCGAGGACAAAAAAATGACCAGCCCTCTTGACTCCACCGTCAGTGAGAGCTTGGGGTCTCAGGTCTGGCATTGCGGTGCTGGCCTTGCAGGTGTGCTGTTGGAGTGACCGCCCCTCTTGGGTCTGATTGGCTGGGCTTCTAGCTGTAGCCTCCGCTGGTCCAGGTGTAAGCATGGACATTATACCTCTCCAACCACCCCCCCCCCCCCCCCCAATCCTCCCACCTTAGGGGAATTATGTGATAGCAATGACCTCCGACCCCCTTTGCTTCTCTGGTTGTCCTGGGCTCTGCATGTTTCTTGGAGGAGGGGGGAGGGGGGGGATCCAGATTGTGCTGTTTTGTCGAGACCGCTCCGTGCTGCACGTGTCAAAAATAAAGGGGGGGGGGGGGGGGGGTTAGAGTGGGTTAGAGGGGAAGGGGAGGGGGGGCTAATCTTGTTGGCGTACTAAGTGAGTGTCCAGCGACAAAGCCTTGTGTGTTGATGGCGTGTGTGTGTGTGTGTGTGAACTGGGAACCAGTTTGAAGAAGATGAAAAGCTGCAGCCACGCCACACCCCTGAACAAGTTGCAGTGTTTTGGGGTATTACTGTCAGACCTTTTTCAAGCGCCAACACCCTGAAGAAGTTGCAGTATTTCGGGTTATTACTGTCAAACCTGTTTCAAGCGCCAACACCCTGAAGAAGTTGCAGTATTTCGGGGTATTACTGTCAGACCTTTTTCAAGCGCCAACACCCTGAAGAAGTTGCAGTATTTCGGGGTATTACTGTCAGACCTTTTTCAAGCGCCAACACTGGCCAACTGACCAACAAAACAGCACAGAATTATATAGTGGTGAAACTCCAATGGACAAAAAGTTCACTGAGGGATTGGAGATGGAGAGGGAATTGTAGGGAGGTATGGAGCAAAGGGAGGAGGGGATAGGAGTGGGGGGGGGGGCGTGAAGATGTGAAGGGTGGAAAGCAAAGAGTGAGAAGTGGAGGGACGGTGATGAAATGAGCTGGGAGGGGGGTGGGGGGGGGAGGACAATGAAAATAACACCATCCATGATAACAACACTAACAATAACGACTGGGAGTAGTTGAAGTGAAGGGGAACACTCGGTAGTCAGATCCCTGTCTTCACAGGACAGACCGACCGGCACACCACCTCCGGTCAGGGAGAAAGACTGACGTTGGGGGGGGGGGGGGGGGGGGGGGGGGGGGGGCGCCCCCTAAAACAATGGCATGAACGTGTGTGGGCCCCATACGCTAACAGCTGACCGTAAGCTAACAGCAGTGCACACTCCCTCGTCGATGTAGCCTACTCCTCCTTTCCCAAAGCCGCGCACATGGCACGTGTTGTCCGTCCCACCAGTTCCAGCTAGTATGCGCCTTCAGCAAAATTTCCACGGTGTATTTCGGGCATGTTCTCTGTCTCTCTGTCTCTCTCTCTCTCTGACCACAGATAGTGCGGACAAGAGGCACTGATCCAGTTCTCACTGAACATGTGTTAAGCAGACGATACTTCGGGTATGCATCCATTCATCCGAAGGGAGAGGAGGGTGCATTACTGTTTCATTACAGAAATCGCATTTTCTTTTCCAATACACTATCTCTGCGGTGGTTATCCATACCCAGTGCATTAATGACAATACACCTATTTGTGATTAATCGACAAGAACTGAAAACTAACGCAAAATTGGGACTGCTGTAAGGATAGGGGTCTGTTGTTAGTGTAGGGCGCCCACAGACGTTGACAGAAACGGGCGATTCA
>CM065740.1:1551244-1556244 GCA_033310375.1 Conus canariensis
ACAAAATGGATGGGAAATATTGTGGATAGTTTGTGGGTACTGGTGGGTCTGTCGTCCATATTGGGCACAAAATGGATGGGGAATATTGTGGATAGTTTGTGGGTACTGGTGGGTCTGTCGTTCATATTGGGCACAAAATGGAAGGGGAATATGGTGGATAGTTTGTGGGTACTGGTGGGTTTGTGTTCATTTTGGACACAAAATCGATGGGAAATATGGTGGATAGTTTGTGGGTACTGGTGGGTCTGTCGTTCATATTGGGCACAAAATGGATGGGGAATATTGTGGACAGTTTGTGGGTACTGGTGGGTCTGTCGTTCATATTGGGCACAAAATGGAGGGGGAATGTTGTGGATAGTTTGTGGGTACTGGTGGGTCTGTCGTTCATATTGGGCACAAAATGGATGGGGAATATGGTAGATAGTTTGTGGGTACTGGTGGGTCTGTCGTTCACCGATTTTTTTTTTTTATTGTTTTATTGTATTTTCTTTTTTACTTCTCATCGTATTGGAATAGGTCTGATCAATCCGTCCCTGTTTTTCGTCCTTTTCTGCGTCCTTCCTTTCGTTTTTCTCCGTTCCCCTTCTCCTCCTCTTCCTCCTCTTTGTCCTTGTGGGGTGTGCCTTTCGAACGGCGACTGTCTTCAAAAGCACGTTTGGTGTTTGCACTTGCTGCATGAAGACAAACCGTAGAATAAACTGAGCCGCCAAGCGAAGGAAGAAATGAATTACACAACAGAAGCAACGTGTTTCGACCGATTGGGTCTTGTGCTTCTGGGTCTATTTTTATCTATTGATGTATTTTTCCAGCCCGAGTGTTGACGCCTTGCTGTTGTCCCTGTGTGTTACAGCTTACCCCGATGCCTGCTACCCGGTGAGGATGGAGCTGGGAGGCGGAGGAGGAGTGGGGGTGACGGCGGCCGCGGAGGAGGAGGAGTGGGAGGGGAAGGGGTATGCCCCGCCTGTCGTCTGCCCTTTGACGGCGGCAAGAAGCGGCGGTTGATCGACACGTGTGGCCATGAGAGATGCTACTCCTGCATGTTCAGCTCCGAGCTGTGCCCGCTCTGCCTGGCCGCCGGTGAGTCCCCTTCCAGCGCAGACCCTGCACGTATGTCCACTGCGGCCCGCGTGACGTTGCTGGCTGCACCGCTTGGGCTCAGTGGTTCGGCCGCGGACCTGCGGCTGTCAGTGATTGAGAGTTCTGATCCCGCTTACACAATATACACACAAACACACACACACACCACACACCACACACACACACACACACACACACACACACACACACACACACACACACACACACACACACACACAGAGGTCCTTTTCACTGTCTTCCATCCAGGGTGACTTCACCTATGTGTATTGGAGAATGTGGTGGTGCTTGTAATGTCAAATAGCCCTTTCTCTCTCTCTCTCTCTCTCTCTCTCTCTCTCTCTCTCTCTCTCTCTCTCTCTCTCCATGGAACTGTCTGTCTGCCTCTCTCTCTCTCTCTCTCTCTCTCTCTCTCACACACCCACACACACACACACACACACACACACACACACACACACAGAAAGAAAGGAAGAAAGAGAGAGAGAGAGTGTATGAGTGTACTCAGGTCTGTCAGTGATGTATATATATCATAGGTGGTTTGTCAGTGAGTAGTGTACTTATGTCTGTTAGATATAGCCTCACTCCCTCACCCCTACACCCCCCCCCCCCCCCCCACCTTTCGTATCCTCACCATTCCTCTCTCCCTATGCTGGGGATCATCCTGGCTGTCTACTTACCTTGTCCACCCATAGACATACTATACAGACCTGTCCCAACAGTGCCCTTCCTTCTCCCTCCTCTTCACCTAGTCGTTCAGTCAACAACGCTTTCTCCTGCTCTGTTCTACATGCCTCGCCCACTCATCAGTAATTTCTCCTACTCTGTTCTACATGCTTCGCCCACTCATCACTAGTTTCTCCTACTCTGTACTACATGCTTCGCCCACTCATCACTAGTTTCTCCTACTCTGTCTACATGCTTCGCCCACTCATCACTAGTTTCTCCTACTCTGTACTACATGCTTCGCCCACTCATCACTAGTTTCTCCTACTCTGTACTACATGTTTCGCCCACTCATCACTAGTTTCTTCTACTCTGTACTACATGCTTTCGCCCACTCATCACTAGTTTCTCCTACTCTGTTCTACATGTTTCCCCACTCATCACTAGTTTCTCCTACTCTGTTCTACATGTTTCGCCCACTCATCACTAGTTTCTCCTACTCTGTTCTACATGTTTCACCACTCATCACTAGTTTCTCCTACTTGTTATACATGTTTCGCCCACGCTCATCTCTAGTTTCTCCTACTCTGTACTACATGCTTTCGCCCACTCATCACTAGTTTCTCTCTACTCTGTTCTACATGTTTCGCCCACTCATCTCTAGTTTCTCCTACTCTGTTCTACATGTTTCGCCCACTCATCACTAGTTTCTCCTACTCTTGTTATACATGTTTCGCCCCTCATCTCTAGTTTCTCCTACTCTGTTACTACATGCTTCGCCCACTCATCACTAGTTTCTCCTACTCTGTTCTACATGTTTCGCCCACTCATCACTAGTTTCTCCTACTCTGTACTACATGTTTCGCCCACTCATCACTAGTTTCTCCTACTCTGTTCTACATGTTTCGCCCACTCCATCACTAGTTTCTCCTACTACTCTGTTCTACATGTTTCGCCCACTCTCACTAGTTTCTCTACTCTGTACTACATGTTTCGCCCACTCATCACTAGTTTCTCCTACTCTGTTCTACATGTTTCGCCCCTCCTATTTCCTACTTGCTACTGTTCGCCCACTCATCATAGTTTCTCCTACTACTCTGTTCTACATGTTTCGCCCACTCATCTCTAGTTTCTCCTACTGTGTTCTACATGTTTCGCCCACTCATCTCTAGTTTCTCCTACTCTGTTCTACATGTTTCGCCCACTCATCTCTAGTTTCTCTTACTCTGTTCTACATGTTTCGCCCACTCATCTCTAGTTTCTCCTACTACTCTGTTCTACATGTTTCGCCCACTCATCTCTAGTTTCTCCTACTCTGTTCTACATGTTTCGCCCACTCATCACTGGTTTCTCCTGCTCTGTACTATATTTCTCGCCCCCTTATCACTAGTTTCTCCTGTTCTGTTCTACATGCTTCGCCCACTCATCACTAGTTTCTCCTATACTCTGTTCTACATGCTTCGCCCACTCATCACTAGTTTCTCCTACTCTGTACTACATGGTTCGCCCACTCATCACTAGTTTTTCTTACTCTGTTCTACTTGCTTCGCCCACTCATCACTTGTTTCTCCTACTCTGTCCTACATGCCTTGCCCACTCATCACCAGTTTCTCCTACTCTGTACTACATGTTTCGCCCACTCATCACTAGTTTCTCCTATACTGTGTTCTACTTACTTCATCCACTCATCACTAGTTTCTCCTACTCTGTGCTACATGTGTCCTTCACTCAGCACTACTTTCTCCTGCTGTTTATGACATGTGTATCGTTTAGTCAACATAACTTTCTCCTACTGCTTACTACATAATTATGTTGTTAAGTCAGCACTACTTTCTCCTGCTGTTGACGTCATGTGTTGTCCAGTGAACATTGTATTCTCTTAGTACTGTTTACTACATGTGTACAGCAGTCAACACCGCATTCTCTTACTGTTCACTACATGTGTACAGCAGTCAACACACGCATTCTCTTACTGTTCACTACATGTGTACAGCAGTCAACACCGCATTCTCTTACTGTTCACTACATGTGTATAGCAGTCAACACCGCATTCTCTTACTGTTCACTACATGTGTCGGTCAGACAACACCGCATTCTCTTACTGTTCACTACATGTGTCTGTCAGTCAACACCGCATTCTCTTACTGTTCACTACATGTGTCTGTCAGTCAACACCGCATTCTCTTACTGTTCACTACATGTGTCGCATCAGTCAACACCGCATTCTCTTACTGTTCACTACATGTGTACAGCAGTCAACACCGCATTCTCTTACTGTTCACTACATGTGTCCATCAGTCAACATCGCATTCTCTTACTGTTCACTACATGTGTCGCATCAGTCAACACCGCATTCTCTTACTGTTCACTACATGTGCACAGCAGTCAACACCGCATTCTCTTTCTGTTCACTACATGTGTCCAGCAGTCAACACCGCATTCTCTTACTGTTCACTACATGTGTCCATCAGTCAACACCGCATTCTCTTACTGTTCACTACATGTGTCTGTCAGTCAGCACCGCATTCTCCTACTGTTCACTACATGTGCACAGCAGTCAACACCGCATTCTCTTTCTGTTCACTACATGTGTCCATCAGTCAACACCGCATTCTCTAACTGTTCACTACATGTGTACAGCAGTCAACACCGCATTCTCTTACTGTTCACTACATGTGTCCATCAGTCAACACGGCATTCTCTTACTGTTCACTACATGTGTACAGCAGTCAACACCGCATTCTCTTACTTTTCACTGCATGTGTCCATCAGTCAACACCGCATTCTCTTACTGTTCACTATATGTGTCAGTCAACACCGCATTGTCTTACTGTTCACTACATGCGTACAGCAGTCAACACCGCATTCTCTTGCTGTTCACTACATGTGTACAGCAGTCAACACCGCATTCACTTACTGTCCACTACATGTGTACAGCAGTCAACACTGCATTCTCTTACTGTTCACTACATGTGTCAGTCAACACCGCATTCACTTACTGTCCACTACATGTGTACAGCAGTCAACACCGCATTCTCTTACTGTTCACTACATGTGTCGGTCAACACCGCATTCTCTTACTGTTCACTACATGTGTACAGCAGTCAACACCACATTCTCTTACTGTTCACTACATGTGTCCAGCAGTCAACACCACATTCTCTTGCTGTTCACTACATGTGTCGGTCAACACCGCATTCTCTTACTGTTCACTGCATGTGTCTGTCAGTCAACACCGC
>CM065740.1:1566244-1573744 GCA_033310375.1 Conus canariensis
AGAGTGTGACGTTTAACTGGGAGAGAACATGCTGGCACAAGAGTGTGACGTTTAACTGGGAGAGAACATGCTGGCACACTAGAGTGTGACGTTTAACTGGGAGAGAACATGCTGGCACTGAGAGTGTGACGTTTAATGGGAGAGAACATGCTGGCACACTGAGAGTGTGACGTTTAACTGGGAGAGAACATGCTGGCACTGAGAGTGTGACGTTTAACTGGGAGAGAACATGCTGGCACAACAGAGTGTGACGTTTAACTGGGAGAGAACTGCTGGCACTGAGAGTGTGACGTTTAACTGGAGAGAACATGCTGGCACACAGAGTGTGACGTTTAACTGGGAGAGAACATGCTGGCACACAGAGTGTGACGTTTAACTGGAGAGAACATGCTGGCACACAGAGTGTGACGTTTAACTGGGAGAGAACATGCTGGCACTGAGAGTGTGACGTTTAACTGGGAGAGAACATGCTGGCACACAGAGTGTGACGTTTAACTGGGAGAGAACATGCTGGCACCGAGAGTGTGACGTTTAACTGGGAGAGAACATGCTGGCACAACTAGAGTGTGACGTTTAACTGGGAGAGAACATGCTGGCACTGAGAGTGTGACGTTTAATTTGGAAGAACATGCTGGCACAGACTGAGAGTGTGACGTTTAACTGGGAGAGAACATGCTGGCACTGAGAGTGTGACGTTTTAACTGGGAGAGAACATGCTGGCACAAAGAGTGTGACGTTTAACTGGGAGAGAACGTGTTGGCACACAGAGTGTGACGTTTAACTGGGAGAGAACATGCTGGCACTGAGAGTGTGACTTTTAACTGGGAGAGAACATGCTGGCACACAGAGTGTGACGTTTAACTGGGAGAGAACGTGCTGGCACTGAGAGTGTGACGTTTAACTGGGAGAGAACATGCTAGCACACAGAGTGTGACGTTTAAACTGGGAGAGAACATGCTGGCACACAGAGTGTGACGTTTAACTGGGAGAGAACATGCTGGCACTGAGAGTGTGACGTTTAACTGGGAGAGAACATGCTGGCACTGAGAGTGTGACGTTTAACTGGGAGAGAACATGCTGGCACACGAGAGTGTGACGTTTAACTGGGAGAGAACATGCTGGCAAGAGAGTGTGACGTTTAACTGGGAGAGAACATGCTGGCACTGAGAGTGTGACGTTTAACTGGGAGAGAACATGCTGGCACTGAGAGTGTGACGTTTAACTGGGAGAGAACATGCTGGCCAACGAGAGTGTGACGTTTAACTGGGAGAGAACATGCTGGCACACTGAGAGTGTGACGTTTAACTGGGAGAACATGCTGGCACACAGAGTGTGACGTTTAACTGGGAGAGAACATGCTGGCACACAGAGTGTGACGTTTTAACTGGGAGAGAACATGCTGGCACAGAGTGTGACGTTTAACTGGGAGAGAACATGCTGGCACTGAGAGTGTGACGTTTAACTGGGAGAGAACATGCTGGCACACAGAGTGTGACGTTTAACTGGGAGAGAACATGCTGGCACTGAGAGTGTGACGTTTAACTGGAGAGAACATGCTGGCACAAGAGTGTGACGTTTAACTGGAGAGAACATGCTGGCACGAGAGTGTGACGTTTAACTGGGAGAGAACATGCTGGCACTGAGAGTGTGACGTTTAACTGGGAGAGAACATGCTGGCACACAGAGTGTGACGTTTAACTGGGAGAGAACATGCTGGCACTGAGAGTGTGACGTTTTAACTGGGAGAGAACATGCTGGCACACAGAGTGTGACGTTTAACTGGGAGAGAACATGCTGGCACTGAGAGTGTGACGTTTAATGGGAGAGAACATGCTGGCACACAGAGTGTGACGTTTAACTGGGAGAGAACATGCTGGCACACTAGAGTGTGACGTTTAACTGGGAGAGAACATGCTGGCACAAGAGTGTGACGTTTAACTGGGAGAGAACATGCTGGCACACAGAGTGTGACGTTTAACTGGGAGAGAACATGCTGGCACGAGAGTGTGACGTTTAACTGGGAGAGAACATGCTGCCACAGAGTGTGACGTTTAACTGGGAGAGAACATGCTGGCACTGAGAGTGTGACGTTTAACTGGAGAAACATGCTGCTGGCAACTGAGAGATGTGACGTTTAACTGGAGAGAACATGCTGGCACTGAGAGTGTGACGTTTAATGGGAGAGAACATGCTGGCAATGAGTGTGACGTTTAATGGGAGAGAACATGCTGGCACACAGAGTGTGACGTTTAACTGGGAGAGAACATGCTGGCACACAGAGTGTGACGTTTAACTGGGAGAGAACATGCTGGCACTGAGAGTGTGACGTTTAACTGGGAGAGAACATGCTGGCACACAGAGTGTGACGTTTAACTGGGAGAGAACATGCTGGCACACAGAGTGTGACGTTTAACTGGGAGAGAACATGCTGGCACTGAGAGTGTGACGTTTAACTGGGAGAGAACATGCTGGCACTGAGAGTGTGACGTTTAACTGGGAGAGAACATGCTGGCACACAGAGTGTGACGTTTAACTGGGAGAGAACATGCTGGCACACAGAGTGTGACGTTTAACTGGGAGAGAACGTGCTGGCACTGAGAGTGTGACGTTTAACTGGGAGAGAACATGCTGGCACTGAGAGTGTGACGTTTAACTGGGAGAGAACATGCTGGCACACAGAGTGTGACGTTTAACTGGGAGAGAACATGCTGGCACTGAGAGTGTGACGTTTAACTGGGAGAGAACATGCTGGCACACAGAGTGTGACGTTTAACTGGGAGAGAACATGCTGGCACACAGAGTGTGACGTTTAACTGGAGAGAACATGCTGGCACTGAGAGTGTGACGTTTAACTGGGAGAGAACATGCTGTGCAACACAGAGTGTGACGTTTAACTGGGAGAGAACATGCTGGCACACAGAGTGTGACGTTTAACTGGGAGAGAACATGCTGGCACACAGAGTGTGACGTTTAACTGGGAGAGAACATGCTGGCACTGAGAGTGTGACGTTTAACTGGGAGAGAACATGCTGGCACTGAGAGTGTGACGTTTAACTGGGTGAGAACATGCTGGCACTGAGAGTGTGACGTTTAACTGGGAGAGAACATGCTGGCACACAGAGTGTGACGTTTAACTGGGAGAGAACATGCTGGCACTGAGAGTGTGACGTTTAACTGGGAGAGAACATGCTGCCACAGACTGAGAGTGCAACGGTTGGGAGGCAGGCGGAAGAAGGGAAAAAGAGGGGTGAAAAATGTCAGGGATAATCAGGTGGGTTAGGAATGTAGAAGGCGAGGGGTTGGGAGGAGGAGTGGGGGGGGGGGGGGAGGGGGAGGGACTCGGGTTGGTTGTGATGTTTTGGAGGAGGGAGGTAGATTGATTGAGCTGGGTGCAGGAAGAGAGAGAGAGAGAGAGAGAGAGAGAGAGAGAGAGAGAGAGAGAGGAGAGAGAGGAGAGCTTGGCTGACATTGGAAGCACTTTATCTATGTCAACATCATCTTGCTTTGTGATGAAACGCACCCGCCGCCACCCCACACGCATACACACGGACAAACCCTCATCCGCACACGCGCGTTTATGTGGATGCACACACTTGCACACATTCTCTCTCTCTCCTCTCTCTCCTCTCTCATCTCTCTCTCTCTCTCTCCTCTCTCTCTCTCTCTCTCTCTCTCTCTCCCTCTCTCTGTCTTTGTCTCCCTCTATTTCTCCACCCTCTCTCTCTCTCCTCCCCCCTTCTCTCCCCTTCTCTGTTTATCTCCTCTCTCTCTCTCTCTCTCTCCTCTGCCCTCTCTCTTTCTCTGTCTCTGTCTCTCTCTCTCTCTCTCTCTCTCTCTCTCTCTCTGTATCACACACACACACACACACACACACACACACACACACACACACACACACACACACACACACACATTGCCGAAGCCTGTCCCTGAAAGGGATGCCAGATGAAAACAGACTAGCCCCCCCCCCCCCCCACCTCTTCCCCCCTCCCTTCCCTCACCCACCCCAGAGGCAAACATGCGCAGGGTCAGTCAGTCACTGCTGCTATCACCTGTCTCCTACAGGGAAGAGAAGGCGGGGGAAGGGAGGAGGGGGGGGGGGGGCAGCAGAATGGGGACAGCAGTCTCATTGATTTGTTGCCAGGAAACGTCAAACAATCCACTCTCTCACTCACACTCCCTTCCTCCCCCACCACCCACCCTGCTGCCTCTCCCTTTCACTGTGGAGGCTTGGAATTAATGTGATTACCTGTGTGTTTGGGGCGCCCTCTCTCTCTGTCTCTGCCACTGTCTGTCTGTCTGTCCTGTCTGTCTCTCTCTCTCTCTCTCTCCTCTCTCTCTTCTCTCTCTTCTCTCTCTGACGTCAGCACATTCCACATACTTGGTCTTTGACTTTCTGGTTTGTTTTTTTTAAGCAGTCTCCCCCCCCCCCCCAACACACACACACACACACACACACACCACACACACACAACACACCACACACCCTCCCTTCCACCCTTCTCCATCCTCACTCACACACACCGCCTCGCTCCCCGTCTCCTCATTTTTTTTTCTTCTTCTCACACTCTTTCATTTTGGTTGGGGAGAGGGGTAGGGGAGGGAAGGTGGGAAGGGAGTGAGGCTGATGGGGGGGGGGGGAGGAAGCTAATGGTTTCCTTTTCACTTTTACTGTACTTTCTCAGCTGTACGTCTAGATTCCACACTACTTTCTGCAGTGGTTACATTTTTTTTCTTTCCCAAGAGGTGGAGGTCGGAGCGGTAGGGGGGGGGGGGGTGGCAGTTGGGGGTAGAGTGGATTACTGGAGTTTTTTTTTTCTTTTCTTTTTTCGGGGTGGGTGGGGGGGGGGGGGGTCTGTCCTCAGATGGTATCGATTGCCCGGCCTCATTGGCGATATGACTTGACTTGCAGAACATTGATTGGATTTCAGGTCCGTCACTCTTGATGCTCTGTCGGGAGATCTTCTCCTGTCCTTCTTCTGTCTCTTCTGTCTGTCTGTCTCTCTCTTCTCTTCTCTGTCTCTTCTGTCTCTCTCTCTCTCTCTCTCCTCTTCTCTCTCTTCTTCGTTCTCTCTCTCTCTCTCTCTTTGCTCTCTCTCTTGTTCTTCTCTCTCTCTCTCTCTCTCTCTCTTCTCTCTCTCTCTCCTCTGTCTCTCTCTCCCTCCCTCCTCTCCCCCTCTCTCTCTTTCCTCTCTCTCCCTCTCTCCCCTCCCCCCCCCCTCTCTCTCTTTCTCTGCCACACTCTCCTTCACCAAGACCCATCCTCCAGCCCGCTCTACCATCCATCTGATGACAACCGTGTGGTGTTGTCAGTGGAAATCAAGGAATGTTTGGAGGCGGCAGATAGCGGCAGCCCAGTGTGGCGGCAGTCGCTGCCTTTGATGTGCCGTGATTCCAGATCTGCCCGCTACTGCGGCACCACACTTTACTTGATGCTGCTGCTGCCGCCGCTGGTGGTGTTGTGACAGCAGTGACGAGATCGTCCATCAAAACCACCACCACCCTCCTTTAGACATTCACCCCCCCCCTCTCCTGTCACAACCCCCTCCCCATGTTCACACCTCCCCCCCCCCCCCCCCCCCCCATGGCCCCATTTTGTGTGGTTATTTTCAGCGTCTTTTAGAGACCGTGTTAAAATCAGGCTGGTTTTTTCTTTTCGCCGCCCTTGACGTTGTCATCAGTTGATCAGTGGATGTTGGAGAAGACAAGGCTTCATCGTCCTCTCTGCTACAACATGCTTCTCGCGCACGTTCCTGAATTTGGCGTGTGTGCGTGCGTGTGCGCTCTCTCTCTCTCTCTCTCTCTCTCTCTCTCTCTCTCATCCCACACACACACACACCACACCACACTCACACACACTCACATGCACACACACACACACCACACACACACACACACACACACACACACACAACACACACACACACACACACACACACACACACACACACACACACACACACACACACACTCACACATCACTCACTCACACACATCACACACACACCACACACACACACACACACACACACACACACACACACACACATCACACACTCACTCACCCACACACACACACACACACACACACACACACACACACACACACACACACACAACGGACTCGCACAGAGCATCATTCATTCACCCATCCCCACACCCACATAAACCGCTCAGCTTGCCTCCTCAAAATATGCAGGGTGAAGTCAAGAACCAAAGATTGGACTGACTGGAGCCCCCCCCCCCCCCCCCCCCCCCCCACACCCACCTCCGGGTGGGGGGGGGATGAGATTGGGGGGGGGGGGGGTTTGAAGTCCGCATGACGTAGACATCAACAACAGATGGTCTGCCCTGAGCATACCTGATGCCATCCCCACCCCCACCCTCACCCCCTTCGTTGTGGGAACCAGTCGCACGTGCTCATTGACTGTTGACCTTCCCCTCGGGGGTGGGAGAAAGTGGGAGTGTTGGACAACAAGGTCATTGATTTGTTACCAGCAAATGTCGCTCCTTCTACTCTCACCCTCATCACCCCTCAACCTCCACCACCACCACCCCCGCCTCCCCCTTCAGCCAGTCCCTGCGTCCTTCCTGTGAAGGGAGGCTTTCATGTGATTTTCTCTGTTTGGACGCGCTCTGTCTGTCTGTCCTCTCTGTCCCTCTCTTCCTCTCTCTCTCTCTCTCTCTCTCTCTCTCTCTCTTTGTCTGTGTCTGTCTCCTCTCTCTCTCTCTCTCTCTCTCTCTCTCTTTGTGTGTGTGTTGCTCTCTCTCTCTCTCACTGTCTCTTGTCTGTCTTTTTCTGTCTGTCTGTCTTCTCTCGCTCGCTCGCTGTCCTACTCTTTCCGTCCCCCCCCCCTCTCTCTCTCTCTCTCTCTCTCTCTCTCTGACGTCAGCACATACCACAGTTCTTGACTCTTATTCATCACCTCTCCACAGTTCCCCTCAACGCCCCCCTCCCCCCCCCCCCCCACCCCATCCCAACAACAAACGCCCCCTCCCCTCCCCCTCCCCCTCCGTTCCCCTTCGAGTCTTCTCTTTGGCCCTACACCCCCATTCACTTTTGTTTGGAAGAGGGGTGGGAGGGAGAGAGGGAAGGGGTGGAAAGAGGACGCGGGTTGGGTGGGGGGGGGGGGGGAGACAAAGATTTCCTTTCTCTGTGAAGTCGATTCTCAGCAATATACGTCTTTGTCCTGACTCCTACTCCCACTTCAGCCGCTGGGCCATTCATGGTTTTTTTTCTGTGTCTTTTAATTGTCTTTTTTGAGGAGGTGGGAGGTAAAGGAGTAGGTGGGAGAGGGGGGTGGGGTTGGTGGGGTGGAGTGGGTTTGTTTGGAGCGGTGGGAAGCGTGTGATCGTGTGGTATTGATTGTCTCTGTCTCTCAGCCTGTCTCTTGCTGATCTGACAATTGGCCTGGACACTGGGGGACATTGATTGGACAGTTCACGTCGCCCTGCCTTCCTCCCCTTCCCCCACACCTGTGTGCGCCCACCATCTGTCTG
>CM065740.1:1578744-1603744 GCA_033310375.1 Conus canariensis
CTTCTCTTCTTCTCCCCCCCCCCTCCCCCACCCCCTTTTTTCATTCATTCACTGATTCATTCATTCATTCAACATCATCATCAGCAGCAGCAGCATCACACCTTTGTCTTATCTTCTTCTCTTTCTCCTTCTCTTCTTCTCCCCCCCCCCCCCTCCCCCACCCCCTTTTTTCATTCATTCACTGATTCATTCAACATCATCATCATCAGCAGCAGCATCACACCTTTGTCTTATCTTCTTCTCTTTCTCCTTCTCTTCTTCTCCCCCCCCCCTCCCCCACCCCCTTTTTTCATTCATTCACTGATTCATTCATTCATTCAACATCATCAGAGTAATCAACCTGATGATTGTGGCCGCTCAACGGATGATAATCATCATCATCATCGTCAGCAGCAGCAGCATCACACCTTCGTCTTCTTTATCTTCTTCTCTTTCTACTTCTCTTCTTCTCCACCCCCCCCCCCCCCGCCCCACTCACTCTCCCTCCCTCCCTCCCCCCCCCCCTTACACACATACACACACGCGCACACGCACACGCACGCACCTCTTATCACACACACACACAACACACACACACACACACACACACACACACACACACACACACCTCTATTTTTTCTCTCTCGCTCTCTCTCTCTCGCTCTCTCTCTCTCTCCACACACACACACACACACACACACACACACACACACACACACACACACACACACACACATGCAGAGAGAGAGAGACAGACAACAGACAGCAAGACAGACAAATAGACAGAGGGAAACTCGAAGAAACAAGAAAAAAATGAAAAAAAAAAAAAACCCAAACAAAACAAACAAAAACAATAAACAAACAGACAAACCAACCAAACGAGTACGTGGCGAACAGAGGGACGGCCACCCAGCAGGTCACACACCACCAAGTGTGGTTAACAACGAAGTCGGCGAATCTTTGACGTAGGTGTGGATCCCTGGCACCACTGACATTCCTCTGTTCACCCCTTCCCTCCCTCCACCCCCTGGGGCAACAGTGTCGGACAGTGAGGAGTAGCAGACCTGCTACCATGCTGTGCCGCTTCACCAGAAAACTTTCTCTCTCTCTCTCCTCTCTCTCTCTCTCTCTCTCTCTCTCTCTTCTCTCTCTCTTGTCTGTGTGTGTGTGTCTCTGTCTGTGTCTCTCTCTCTGTCTCTGTCTCTCACTCTCTCTCTCTCTCTATCTGAGTATGTCTCTCTGGGTCTGTCTCTCTTGTGTGTCTGTCTCTTACTGTCTCTGTCTCCTCTCTCTCACTCTCTCTCACTCTCTCTCTCTCTCTCTCTCTCTCTCTCTCTCTCTCTCTCTGTACCCACTATTTCCGGCACAGTGTGCGCCCTTGGCCAAATCGCATTCCTCCCCCTCCCCACTCCCCGCCCCACACTCCTCTTTCCCCTGCATGATTGTCCTGTGTTCGTGCGGCCAGAGGCGGTGGCTGGAGGAGGGGGGGGGTGGGAGTGAGGGGGGAATCAGGAATGGGGGGGGGGGAGAGGGAGATGGAGGGGAGTGGGGTGTTAAACCTGGGATCCAGTAAATGGTATCTATCTAGCGACTTGTTAACTTATCTCCCCCCTCCTCCCCCCCCCCCTCCCCCGTCCCCCGGCCGGTGGTTGGTGCCCTTTTCCTGTGTTGTTGGTGTGAGAGAGAGGAGCGGCACGGAGAAATCGCGGACTTCAGGAGGGAGGAGAGGAGAGAGATGGTGGGGGGGGGGGGGGGGGGGGCTACCTACAGCCCCGTTCTCTTCGCTGCACAGCGCTGCTGAGGCCTCAGTCTTCTTGTCTCTCCTTCCTTCCTTCTTTCCTTTCTTCATGCAGTGACGGGTCCCAGGCGTGGAGAAGACGGTAGGGAGCGCTCTCCACTTCTGTGGGGCGGGCAGGCGAGCTAACAGCGACTTGAAAGCAGTTGGAATGATTCTCCGAGACTGGGCGAGAGAGTGAAGACAGTGCAGGCCTGAAAGCCTCCCGCCCGCCCGCCCGCCCGCCCCCCCCCCCCCTCTCTCCTCTCTCTCTCTCTCTCTCTTGTAAGTCATGTTCCTACCGCCCGCCTCTCTCTCTCTCTCTCTCTCTCTCTCTCTCTCTCTCTCTCTCTCTCTCTCTCTTCTCCCCTTGTAAGTCAAGTTGTTCTTCCACCTTGTTTAGTTCTCTCTTGCATCACGGATCAAGCTCGGCATAGTCGGGAGGGGGGGGGGGATCTGGCTTCTTGTCACACTGTGAGAGAGAGAGAGAGAGGGAGGGAGAGAGACAGACAGGGAGAACAGAGAAAGAGAGAGAGAGGCAAACAGAGAGAGGGAGGGAGAGAGAGAGCGAGCGTAGAGGGGCGCGGGCACGGCGGGGAGGGAGGGAGGGAGGTGGGTGGGGTGGGGGGGGGCTGCCATTGAGTGGAATGGCGGGCGGAAGGGGAACGAAGGACGGGTGGTGGTGGTAGTGGCGGTGGTGGTGGTGATGATAGGCGGAGGCGGTGCGCGTGGTGTGTGTAGCAGTGGCAGTGTGAACAGCCATCGCCGGCTGACGACCCTCCCTGCCTGTCGTTGGGATTCACACAGTGCCCGCCACATGGTCACAGCTGCAGCTGTGCCCTCCTCGTCGTCGTCGTCGTCGTTGTCGTCGTCATGATCGTCGTGGTGGTAGCTGCAACGCGGTGTGGAAGTGGTGGACTCGTGGAGTAGGCGGTGGTGGTGTCGTCGTCGTCATCATCTGGACTTCAGTTTTCTTTCGACATTTCTGTCTTCACGGTGGGGATGTGAGAAGTGGTGGGGAGGATGGGGAATGCAAGCCGATTGTGATTGGTGGTGAAGAGGGAGGTAGTGGTAGTGCCCCCCTCCTCCACACACCCCACCCCCACACACACAGGAGAGGAGGATGATGGGCAGTGATGGTAAGTGCCGGTGGTTGTGTCTGGAGGGTGTGTGTGTGGGGGGGGGGGGGGATGTTCTCACAACCGACAGTCCAGTTATGTCGTGCCTTGTGGCGCCTTGGTGTTTGTACAGTAGACGCATTTGCATCAGGTTCTGGCTTCCCGAGGAAGATTCGACTGTGGTCCCAAGTTCCACGTTGTCTTTGGACAAGAGCTCGGAGTTATAACAAAGGTCAGGTAGTAAGAATGTTTGAACAGATGAAAATCGCGCTGGTTCTGTGAAAAAAAAAAAAGATATTTGATACGTGAAAAAAATTGTTATCCTGGAATTTTGGGTCAGTAAATTATTAGTTCATTGTCACATGTCAGCAAAAGTAGCAGAATGATGCATGACTTGTAGATTCCTTGTGTTTCTACGCTTTTTTTGTATGGCACAAGGATTTTTGGAGTCTCAAGCAAACGACAGGAAAACGAAGGGTCCTGTGGATCGTGCTTGCATGGAAAAAAGAAACGGAACATGAGACGGGTCAGGTATGGCATGGGTCAAGGGCTGGACTGGGCGATGACTATGTTGTGCTAGGCTGATCTTCCGACAAAAGCCAGGTGCTGCTTGGAGTGTGACAGAGAATACATTTTGGGCCTCAACTGTTCACCGTGGACTGGGATTGACTGGTTCTGCTCGGGGGGGAAGGCGAGGGCGGCACGTGCAAGTAGAGCGACAGCGCCTGGGCTGGGTGCAGTGGGAGGGGGGGGGGGGGGAGGCTATTTATAGCCGGTAGAATCCCGCTATTGATCGGGCCGAGGGGCTTGAGGCAGGCGGCGAGGGACAAGGCAGTGTAGTGCAGGGAGAGGGGGGACAACTGCCAGTGAAACACGGCCCACGCCACTCCCACCACCACCGCCACCACTCCCCTCCTGCTGCCTAGCCTGCCTCTTTCACACAGCGCTGTGTCCCTCCCCGTTTCTCCTGGCTGTGTCTGCCGCAGTCAAGGACAGGCCTGTTGTCTGGCCGGCCCAGCAGCAAATATGGCCAGGCCACAACTACTACTGTCTTCTTCTCTCAAGTCTCTCTGTCTCTGTCTCTGTCTCTGTCATCATCATCATCATCATCAGTGGTGGAGTCAGCCCACTCCAAAAAAACATAGTGCCCGCGAAGCGGTCAGTCTCAGGTTTTGTATCTCGTGACAGCAGCGCAGCAGGAGCGAGTGTGTTTGTGTGTGTGTGTGTGTGTGTGTGTGTGTGTGTGTGTGTGTGTGTGTTGCACAATTCTTTCAATAAAAGAAAAACAAAGTCGTTTGGTCGTTTTCAGTACATCCGACAACACGCCGCTCTCTCTCTCTCTCTCTCTCTCTCTCTCTCTCTCTCTCTCTCTCTCTCTCTCACCCACACACACACACACACACACACACACCACACGCACACACGCACTCACACTCAGTGTGTGTTGTGTGTGTAGTGTGTGTGTGTGTGTGTGTGTGAAGAGGCACAGGTCAAAGTTGTTGGTTTGCATACATCACTTCTCACTCATACCAGTCGTGTATCATGTTACTGAAATCGTTGACCACTGTTGGAGGTAGTGAGAGAAAGTGGGCTGCACGGTGGACTTTTGGTGGAGTGTGAGGTCAGCCTGTACATACACATCCTTGATCGCCATCAGCCCAGGTCATCAGCAGAGGAGAGACTGGAACCAAACGACTGCACTGGAAAAACCAACAGTCACAGTTCACAGCTCTGTAAGAGAGAGAGAGAGAGAGAGAGAGAGAGAGAGAGGAGAGAGAGAGAGAGAGAGGATTCCCTGGTCCTTCACCCCTGTGACACAGGCTTGGAGACACCACCAGGGATCGTCCCACCACAGGATGTGCATGTCGGGGCCGGCCAGTGAAGTGGGGGGGGGGGGGGGGAGGGGGGTGATGCCATACCTCCTGCCCACAGTGCTTGTTTTGTTGTTGTTGTAATTCACTGTCCGGCACCATCAGTCAGTTCAGCAGGACTGCCATCGGTCGACTTCGTGCTGACGTGGAGTAGCAGCTGCACACTTCCTGTCCTGGGGACTAGCCTTTCAGGGGGAGGGGGGCTGTGAAATGAGTGGGGGATTGGTGACCATCACCTCACTGGCCACCCTAGGATTGTTCTTGGCTGACATGTCCCCAGTGCCTCTGTGTGTGGGAACGGGGGAGGATGGGATGTCGGGGAGGGGAGGCTTAGCCCTGGCGATTCTGTCATGTGTGGGGTCCCCTCACGACACACAAGTTCTGGGGGGGGGGGGGGGGGGGGGGGGGGGGGTCCATCAGTCCCTGGCTGTCCCCTCAAGACAAGTCTCGGGAGAGTTAGTGTCCCATTATTCCCTGTCCCCTCAGGACGCACAAGTCTCGGGAGAGCTAGTGTCCCATTATTCCCTGTCCCCTCAGGACGCACAAGTCACGGGGCAGCTGGTGTCCATCATTCCCTGTCCCCTCAGGACACACAAGTCTCGGGGAAGCTGTGTCCCATCATTCCTGTCCCCTCAGGACACACAAGTCTCGGGGCAGCTGGTGTCCCATCATTCCCTGTCCCCTCAGCACACACAAGTCTCGGGGCAGCTGGTGTCCCATCATTCCCTGACTGTCCCCTCAGGACACACAAGTCTCGGGGCAGCTGGTGTCCCATCATTCCCTGTCCCCTCAGGACACATGTCTCGGGGCAGCTGATGTCCATCATTCCCTGGCTGTGGGTCTTTTGGGCTTGTGAGTTCACAGAGACACAAGAGGGGGGAGGGGGGGGATGTGGGCCGTGTACCATCCTGTCTATATATACGCCACGTGCCATCCGCGGGAAACACGGCAAGGGATGGGGTGGGTCAGGCCTCCAGAGATGAAACCAATGTATCTCCAGTCTGCCCTCTCTGTCCGTGGTGACCACAGGGAACGCCATAGTCAGAGCAGCAGCTGTGGACCTACCACACAACACGCCCCGCCACCCCGTCATTTTGAAACCACCTGCCATTTATGAAAGTGGGAGGGGAGGGGGGAGAGATTGCTATGGGTGCCTACCAGTGTCTGAAGGTGATGACAGCTGTCTCGCTGAGGATCCTGGATTCTTGAGGAAAACGGTCAAAAGAGGGAACACAGTGATTATCCTGAGGCTCACAATTGTGTCCTTGTTCTCCCGAGGATAATTATCGTTTTCTCTGAGGGGATCGCAGTTGTTTTCCTTAGTTTGTTTGAGATCTCAACTTGTTGTGCTTGTTTCCCTGAGGAAAACGGGAGTTGTCGCGAGGTAGGCGATTTCAACAGAGAAACCAGTTGAGATCGCTCTTTACCATGACAAGCGCAAATAGGGCCTGCAAAAATAGGGTAACTAGTTTTAATCCCAGACATCATATGGGTTTTGCTATTTTTGTCGTGGTTGTTGTTGGTGGCGGTGGTGGTGGTTGTGTGTTTTTTTCTTGTTCTTTTCTTCTTTTTTTTTTTTTTGTAAGGATAGGAACTAGTCTCCCCTTCGAAATAAGGAAAATAGTTGCGATTATTATTATTGGGCCGGACGCCGCTGTTGTGGGAAAGCAGCTGCTATCGGCTTATGACGCTAACGTGTTTCTATAGACTGCCGGTGTCGGCGGAAAATAACACTGCGGGAAAAAAACACTACAGGAGTGTTATTTTCCTAGGAAGATTACACTCCTTCACCAGGAAAAAATGACTACGCCCAGGAAATTAACACTACCCCAGGAAAAAAAGACTGCTCTAGTTTTCTTTCAATTAATTCTTTTAATTCTTCCATGATTAAAATTCTTTAAAATTCTTTAAGAACACGTTTAACACTCGCATGAAACAACCCTTTCGAAGTGCCACAGAGGTTCAACAAATAAATTTTCTCTTGGCTTTCAGCTCTGCCAAGGGGGGTGTGATCTTCCGAGATTGCAGTGTTTCTTTCCTAGGAAAAATACACTCCCAGTGTTTTTTTCCTGGAAGTCTTTTTTGCCTCCTACACCGGCTTGGTTCAGTTCTGCTCCGTTCCCGTCCCCTTTGGTACTTCAGTGCAGGGCACAAACCCCACCTGCCTCCTCTGTCTGTCTGTCTGTAAGTGTGTCTGTCTGTCTCTCTTTCTCTTCCTCTCTCGCTCGGTCTCTCTTCTCTTCTCTTTCTGCCTGTCTGTCGTCTTTATCTCTCTCTCTCTCTCTCTCTCCTCTCTCCTCTCTCTCTCTCTCTCTCTTCGCTCGTCTCTTCTCTTCTCTTCTCTTTCTTCTCTCTCTCTCTCTCTGTTCTCTTCTCTTTAATTCTCTTCTCTGTCTGTCCGTCTGCTCTCCCCCCCCCCCCCCCCCCCCCGCATTCCTTCCTGCTACCAGCCCCTCCTTCCGTTCTCACTCTCTCTCTCTCTCTCTCGTCCTTCTCCTCTCTCTCTCTCTCTCTCCTCTCTCTCTCTCTCCTTTCACGACCTCTACCAGCTGTTGATTCTGCACTTCCCATCCGTCGCGCATTCCACGCGTTCCTTTCTGCGCCGAGGTCAGGTCAGGGGTCAGGGTCAGCTATCGGCACGGTGAAGTGTGTGTGTGTCTGGCTGCAGCTGGCTGGCATATAGGCCTAGCGTGGAGGGTGTCTCCACGTGTCTGCTGTGTGCCAAGCATTGTTGTGGTCAGGCAGTATCCCCTCCCACCCCTCACCTCCCCCCCCCCCCCCCCCCCCCCCCCCCGACAGATAGATAACAGACAGGAAACGGACATGATCTCTTCATGAAAGCGAGGTGTGTTCTGTCCGTCTGTGGCTGACTGCTGTGAAAAGACCGTGATGACGTCGTGACTGACGATGTCAGATGGCGTCGTTGCTGCGATGACGTCATTGTTGAAGATGCCTGTTGACATTCAGATAACTAGATGACGTCGTGACTGAAGATGCCTGTTGACATTCAGATAACCAGATAACGTCGTGACTGAAGATGCCTGTTGACATTCAGATAACCAGATGACGTCGTGACTGAAGATGTCTGTTGATATTCAGATAACCAGATGACGTCGTGACTGAAGATGTCTGTTGACATTCAGATAACCAGTGACGTCGTGACTGAAGATGCTTGTCGTCTTGCAAAGGCCGTTAGGAGGTAGACACTGAAATAGTCTGTTGCCACCAGAGATAGTAATGATGTAGTCACTGAAGATGTCAATTGCCTCTAGCGATAATGATGAAGTAGTCACTGAAGGTGGAACCGTGCTGTGTTGATAATGGGAATCGTGCTGATAGTGGGAATCATGCTGATAGTAGGAATTGTGCTGTGCTGATATTGGGAATCGTGCTGATAGTGGGAATCGGGCTGATAGTGGGAATCGTGCTGTCCTGATAGTGGGAATCGTGCTGTGCTGATGATATTGGGAATCGTGCTGATAGTGGGAATCGTGCTGTGCTGATAGTGGAAATCGTGCTGTCTGATAGTGGGAATCGTGCTGATAGTGGGTATCGTGTGTGATGATAGCGGGAAATCATGCTGATGTGGAATCGAGCTGTACTGACAGTGGGAATCGTGCTGTGCTGATAGTGGGAATCGTCCTGTGCTGATAGTGGGAATCGCGCTGTGCTGATAGTGGGAATCATGCTGTGCTGATAGTCGGAATCGTGCTGATAGTGGGAATCTGCTGATAGTCGGAATCGTGCTGATAGTGGGAATCTGCGTGCTGTATGATAGTGGGAATCGTGTGATAGTGGGAATGTGTGTGATGATAGTGGGAATCGTGCTGATAGCAGGCATCGTGCTGATAGTGGGAATCGTGCTGTGCTGATAGTGGGAATCGTGCGTGCTGATAGTGGAATCGTGCTGAAGTGGAATCGTGCTGTGATAGTGGGAATCGTGCTGATAGTGGGAATCGTGCTGTGCTGATAGTGGGAATCATGCTGTGCTGATAGTCGGAATCGTGCTGTGCTGATAGTCGGAATCATGCTGATAGTGGGAATCTGCTGTGATGATAGTGGGAATTGTGTTGTGATGATAGTGGGATCGTGCTGATAGCAGGCATCGTGCTGATAGTGGGAATCGTGCTGTGCTGATAGTGGGAATCGTGCTGTGCTGATAGTTGGTATCGTGTGAGGGAGTCGTGCTGATAGTGGGAATCGTGCTGTGCTGATAGTGGGAATCGTGCTGTGCTGATAGTGGGAATCGTGCTGATAGTGGGAATCGTGCTGATGCTGGGAATCGTGCTGATGCTGGGAATCATGCTGTGCTGATAGCGGGAATCGTGCTGATGTGGGAATCGTGCTGATAGTGGGAATCGTGCTGATAAGTGGGAATCGTGCTGATAGTGGGAATCGTGATGTGCTGATAGCAGGAATCGTGCGTGCTGATAGTGGGAATCGTGCTGATAGTGGGAATCATGCTGTGCTGATAGTGGGAACGTGCTGATAGTGGGAATCGTGCTGTGCTGATAGTGGGAATCGTGCTGATAGTGGGAATCGTGCTGTGCTGATAGTGGGAATCGTGCTGTGCTGATAGTGGGAATCATGCTGATAGTGGGAATCGTGCTGCACTGATAGTGGGAATCATGCTGATAGTGGGAATCGTGCTGATAGTGGGAATCATGCTGTGCTGATAGTGGGAATCGTGCTGATAGTGGGAATCGTGCTGTGCTGATAGTGGGAATCGTGCTGATAGTGGGAATCGTGCTGTGCTGATAGTGGGAATCGTGCTGATAGTGGGAATCGTGCTGTGCCGATAGTTGGAATCGTGCTGTGCTGATAGTTGGAATCATGCTGTGCTGATAGTGGGAATCATGCTGATAGTGGGAATCGTGCTGATGCTGGGAATCGTGCTGTGCTGATAGTGGGAATCGTGCTGATAGCAGGAATCGTGCTGATAGTGGGAGTCGTGCTGATAGTGGGAATCGTGCTGTGCTGATAGTGGGAATCATACCGATAGTGGGAATCGTGCTGATGCTAGGAATCGTGCTGTGCTGATAGTGGGAATCGTGCTGATAGCAGGAATCGTGCTGATAGTGGGAATCGTGCTGATAGTGGGAATCGTGCTGTGCTGATAGTGGGAATCATGCTGATAGTGGGAATCGTGCTGATAGTGGGAATCATGCTGTGCTGATAGTGGGAATCATGCTGATAGTGAGAATCGTGCTGTGCTGATAGTGGGAATCATGCTGATAGTGGGAATCGTGCTGTGCTGATAGTTGGAATCATGCTGTGCTGATAGTGGGAATCATGCTGATAGTGGAATCGTGCTGTGCTGATAGTTGGAATCATACTGTGCTGATAGTGGGAATCATGCTGATAGTGGGAATCATGCTGATAGTGGGAATCATGCTGTGCTGATAGTGGGAATCATGCTGTGCTGATAGCAGGAATCGGGCTGATAGTGGGAATCATGCTGATAGTGGGAATCATGCTGTGCTGATAGTGGGAATCGTGCTGATAGTGGGAATCATGCTGATTGTGAGAATCATGCTGTGCTGATAGTGGGAATCATGCTGATGGTGGGAATCGTGCTGATAGTGGGAATCATGCTGATAGTGGGAATCATGCTGTGCTGATAGTTGGAATCATGCTGTGCTGATATTGAGAATCATGCTGATATCGGGAATCATGCTGATAGTGGGAATCATGCTGTGCTGATAGTTGGAATCATGCTGTGCTGATAGTGGGAATCATGCTGATAGTGGGAATCATGCTGTGCTGATAGTTGGAATCATGCTGTGCTGATAGTGGGAATCATGCTGATAGTGGGAATCATGTGGGAATCATGCTGATAGTGGGAATCATGCTGTGCTGATAGTGGGAATCATGCTGATAGTGGGAATCATGCTGATAGTGGGAATCATGTGGGAATCATGCTGATAGCGGGAATCATGCTGATAGCGGGAATCATGCTGATAGTGGGAATCATGTGGGAATCATGCTGATAGTGGGAATCGTTGTGGCTGGTAGTGGGAATCGTGCTGATAGTGGGAATCGTGCTGATCACATCAATCTCGCTGCCATCAGATCTGCAATTTGAATTTTGAAAAAAGAAAAAAGTTCAAGATAGAAGGATGGTTGTTGTTTACAAACAGTTCCACCACTTTGAAAAAAAACAAACAAATATGATGTGGGCAACAGTCCTTCAACCCCCCTCCACCCTGGCCCACTCTGCTGGACTGTGACCATGTGAGGTGGAGAGAGACAGCACACTACACCATAGCAGTGTTCCAGCCTCACGCCCACTTCCTCCTCCAGCCTGGCTGACACGGTGCCAGCACTCAACTGCTGCCAGCTAGCAGTACAAGGCTGGAGAGCTTTGAGAGGCGGTGGACGTGTTTAGTCTGTGTGGGACTGCGGACTACAGGGTGTGTGTGTGTGTGAAGAACTGGGTACAATAGTGGTACTGGTGGTGGTGGTGGTGGTGGTGGGGATTGTGAGAGGAGAGAGGGAGGGAAGGAGGAGGAGGAGGAGGGGGACGTGCAGGGCACGTGACGTCATGCAGCGCCGGTATCAGACAGGTGGGTGATTATTGTTTTCCCTTTTGTTAAATTCTCTCTCTCTCTCTCTCTCTCTCTCTCTCTCTCTCTCTCTCTCTCTCTCTCGTTCGCTCGCTCGCTCGCTCGCTCGCTCGTTCGCTAACTCACTTTCACCAGTGCACACTCGTATGCACACACGTGAAGTTTCTCGATCTTCATTACGAATGTGTGTGCGTGCGTGTCTAACCAAACAACAACCAAACCACACTAAACTAAACTTGAATCATTCAGTGTGTGGGAGACAACAACAACAACAACACCCTCCACCTCACCCCCTCCCCATCTCCCCGTACCCCCTCCCCTTCTCTGCCGTGAGCAGGTTGGGCGGCACGGTGGAACAGAAGTGTCTTTCCCCCCAGTGCATGCACTTCCCTGCCCTTCAGGCGGCAGAGCGGGAGTGTGAGTGTGAGTGACACGGGCAATCGATGAAGATGTTGGCTGCCGGCACAATGTGCCTCTTGCCCCCCCCCCCCCCCACCCCACCCCACCCCACCAGGCAGGGCAACCCGAGACACGGCTGGGGCTGGTCGTTCGATAGCTGTTCCCTGCGTCGTCGTCGTCGTCGTCATTGGGGGGGAGCGCCGCGCCCCGTACCGTGACACTGACACACTTGGCTCTGCGCTGCTTTCCTCTCTCTCTGCCTGCCTGCCCTTTTCCTGGCACCGCGTTTTTCTTGTGCATCATCGCCGGCAGAAAACAGAGAAGAGAGGAGAGAGACGAGAGAGAAAAGAGGAGAGAGAGGGGGAGAGAGAGAGAGAGAATTATCGCCGGAGAGAGAGAGGAGAGAGGAGGGGAGAGAGAGAGAGACGAGAGAGAGAATTATCGCCACCGAGAGAAGAGAGGGAGAGAGAGAGAGAGAGAGAGAATTATCACCGCCGGAGAGAGAGAGGAGAGGAGAGAGAGAGAGAGAGAATTCACCGGAGAGAGAGAGAGAGAGAGAGACGAGAGAGAGAATTATCGGCACCGGAGAGAGAGAGAGAGGAGAAGAGAGATGAGGGAGAAGGGAGGAGAGAAGAGAGAGAATTATCACCGCCGGAGAGAGAGAGAGGAGAGGGGGGGGGAGAGAGAGAGAGCATTATCACCACCGGAGAGAGAGAGAGAGAGAGCATCATCACCATCGGAGAGAGAGAGCATTATCACCACCGGAGAGAGAGAGAGAGAGAGAGAGAGAGAGAGAGAGAGAGAGAGAGAGAGAGAGAGAGAGAGAACAAAAACATAACGGTATGTATTGATGGAAAGGAAAAAGCACAAAGTCAGTGGCTTTTTTTTTCATCCAGCCTGGTAACAAAGACGAAAAGAAAACATCGCACCAAAACTGCAATGACGACGACAAGGACTATAAACATTTCCAAACGGACGATACAAATATTTCCTTAGAAGAAGAGGGGGGAAGAGAAAGAGATGGAGAGTTTGTGTGTGTGTGTGTGTGTGTGTGTGTGTGTGTGTGTGTGTGTGTGTGTGAAAAGAGAGAGAGAGAGACGCTTCAGACACGTTTTTTTATTGACAATGGCCTACATAGCCTTTATGTCAAGGGGGTGTACATTAATATTTGCAGCGCCCAAAAGAAGCATATAATGCAAAGAAACATAAACTGTAACGGATTACGTAAATGTTAATGTTGATGTTCGAAGCCATGTAGAAGAAAAAGAAAATAATGACATACTTTTTCGTCACTCAAAATGAATGGGTTTTTTTTTTTTTAAGCAACAACATGATCATAAACACAAGTGCCTCACCCAGGCACACATATTCACTGTTAGAGAGAGAGAGAGAGAGAGTCTCATTCTTTCAACCGAAAATGGAAAGCACGCATTACCCACATATCTCGCTTGCTTTGTGAAAATGCAGTGAACACTAGTCACACGACAGCGCCCATGATAACCGTTGAGAGAGAGAGGCGTGGATTGTTGGATTGACTCGAATGTTCCGAAAGCCAGCTTTATTTTCTTAACAAACAGAAAACATAACGGGAGATTCAAGAGTTTGTGTACATATGTAACCTTCATGTAAGTATCTGCTGTTATTCGCTATGTCTGGTTAGAAAAATTGATTTAAAAGTTTGCCTGTCATGCTGTTTGTCAAACTGTACGTGCCGGTTTCGTTTAGTCTGATGTCAAAACCAGCTAGCAAACTTCACAAACGCACGTGCGCGCGTGCACACACACACACACACACACACACACACACACACACACACACACACACACACACACACACACCCCAAACGCGCGCGCGCGCGCGTACATGCAAACACGCACGCGCACACACAAAACACGCGCGCTTTTGCCTCTTCTCTCTCTCTCTCTCTCTCTCTCTCTAGTGCGACAGACATGCTTGCTCTCTCTCCCTCTGTCTGTCTGTCTCTCTCGCTGTCTCTCTCTCTCTCTTCTCTCTCTCTCTCTCTCTCTCTCTCTCTCTCTCTTCAAATGCACAGTCACGTATGCACGAGCACACACACATGCGGAGAGAAAGAAAGAGTTAGTAAGAGGAAGGGGCTGGAAAGGGGTGGGGGTGGTTACAGTGAGTGACCGCAGACTGGCACTTTTATCAGCCAACCAAAACACGGTTAAGTCGGGTCCAGTTATTCTCCTCATGGCTTTTGCCGGAGCTTCTTACCTTTGCCAGTCTCTCTCTCTCTCTCTCTCTCTCTCTCTCTCTCTCTCTCTCTCTCTCTCTCTCTCTCTCACACACACACACACACACACACACACACACACACACACACACACACACACCACACACAGCTCGCACAACTACACACACACACACACACACACACACACACACCCCTTCTCAAACACACATACACGCGTGCGCGCACACACATTCGCACGCACGCACGCACGCATGTACTCACACACACACACACAACACACACACGCACACACACAACACACACATACCACAAAACACACACACACACACACACACACACACACACACACACACACACACACCACAAGACTGCTTTATGCTTTGAGCCACCAAACCTATCTCTTTTGACCTATGGGACCAGCGAAGCAGCTTGCTTTGTGAGTGGACCACGTACCGTTGTCAGTGAGGCTGTATCGATCACAAAGTGATTCTGTGTTCGTGTTCTCCCTTTGTAGTTTCGTTGGAGGGGGGGCGGGGGGGGGGGGGGGGGTGGAGGGGTGGGGATGACGGGGTGGGAGTGGGGGGGGGGGGGGGGGTCGAGGTCTTGTGGAGGATTTGTAAAGGTTGCTGTATACCACAGAACCTCCACGCTTGGCAACGATGGATTCCTCTGGCCTGCTTTCGGAACGATGACCTCGCCCTTCGTTCTTTCCCTCCTCCGGCATTCCTCTCTCTCTCTCTCTCTCTCTCTCTCTCTCTCTCTCTCTCTCTCTCTCTCTCTCTCTCTCTCTCTCGCTTCATATCCCTTTTTTTCCTTCCTCTCTCTCTCTCTCTTACCTTCTCCTTTTTTTTCTCTCCATTGTTTAAATCCTAACCTCTTTATGCCTTTCTTCCTTCCATTTTTGTATTTTCCCCATTCTTTCTTCTTTCTTTTTGTCTCTCTGTCTTCCATCCATTCTGTTGTGGCTGGCTGGGCTATAAAGACCATGAATTCAATTCCTTTCCTTTCTGTACATCTGTCTTGCCTTTGTTTCCTTCCTTTTCTTTCTCTCTTTCCTTCTTTATTTCTCTCTTTCCCTCTTTATTTCTCTTTTCTCTTTTTGCCTCTCTGTACTTTTTTCTTTCCTTCCTTTTCTTTCTCTCTTTCCTTCTTTATTTCTCTCTTTTCCCTCTTTATTTCTCTTTTCTCTTTTTGCCTCTCTCTACTTTTTTCTTTCCTTCTTCGTTTCTTTTTTTAAATCTACCTTTCCTTTTTTTTTATTTTTTATTTTACATTTTTCTGTGTCTTTCCTCATTTTAACTTTTTTTTATATACTTTGTTTCTGTGTGTCTGTTATACTTTTGTTTTCTTTTTTTCTCTCTCTCCCTCTGTTTTCTCATCTTTTTCTACTTGTTTTGTGTTGTTGTTCTTGAAGTGTTAGTCTTCGTGCTCCACTTTGGTCTCCGTCTTCCTTTCACCAACTTCAGCTTTCTCCAACTTACACCCCCCACCCCTCACCCCCTCCCTTTAGTTCTTCTGTCTGTGTGTGTGTGCCGGATTCCCTTCTCTTCTCAGTTTTTTTCTTTTCTTTCTTTCTTCTTCTTCCGGGTTTTTGTTCCTTTCCTGTCTTCTCCTCCTCCTCCTCCTCCTCCTCCTCCTCCTCTTCTCCTCCTCCTTGTCCTTTTTCTCCTTCTCCTCTTCCTTTTCCTCCTCCTCCTCCTCCTCCTCCTCCTCCTCCTCAAGGGGGAATTGCCTAGAGGGTTGGGAAGGTCTTTGAGGAAGGAAGACAGAATGCATAATTGACTGTCTGTCTGTCTGTCTCCGTCTGTCTCTGTCTTAGTCTCTGTCTGTCTGTCTGTCTGTCTGTCTGTCTTCTCTCTCTCTCTCTCTCTCTCTCTCTCTCTCTGTGTGTGTGTGTGTGTGTGTGTGTGTGTGTGTGTGCACACACGCACATATGTGTTTACGACGTGTATGAGCATGTAGACATATATGTCACAAAGACTCTGAACTGTCACGCAAACCCGCAAGGGTCTTTACACGAACATGGTCATGACTCAACATACTTAGTATAACATCATGGTTTATTTTGAACCGTAAGTTATATTATCCCGTATACTGTGCTACTTACGATGTTGTCATATGTATGCAGGCATCGACATATTTTGCAAAATGGATTTGTGTAATAATCGTTGCAGAATATTTAATTTGCAGACTATTACCCTTTTTCCCCTCCTTCTTCAGAATGGGGTCTGGTATGTTTCGACTGTGAGGTGGCTGTTGTGTTGATTTTAGTTTCAACAGCTCGTGTGTATGTGGAACAGCGGTTCAGAAAAGAATGGCTTCCATTTTCGACCACACTGCACACTGAGCGCTGTCACCTGTAGTTCAGTTTTCGCTTGTGGTGATCATGTAGCTGCCTCTTTGGAGTTATCGCCCTTGAGAGCTCTGACGTCAAGTCTCCTGTCTTTCTTCGAAATGTCCTGTGTTTGGTATGTATGGGTCAGATCGGTAGTTTCCGATCAATTTGTCATTGTTGTAAAGAAGTACTGCTACTTGAGCTGTTTCCACATCCAGTGGTCTGTAAACATTATTTAGACTCAAGCTACCTTTGCATGGCATAGTTCGTGCAAGCAATACTAAGGCTGATTGATTGCTTCACAACATGATCCATTCCTCTATAGACATTATTTACACTTCAAGCTGCCTTGTCATGGCATAGTTCGTGCAGACAATACTAAGGCTGATTGATTGCTTCACAACATGATCCATTCCTCTATAGACATTATTTACACTTCAAGCTGCCTTTGCATGGCATAGTTCGTGCAGACAATACTAAGGCTGATTGCTTCACAACATGATCCATTCCTCTATAGACATTATTTACACTTCAAGCTGCCTTTGCATGGCATAGTTCGTGCAGACAATACTAAGGCTGATTGATTGCTTCACAACATGATCCATTCCTCTATAGACATTATTTACACTTCAAGCTGCCTTTGCATGGCATAGTTCGTGCAGACAATACTAAGGCTGATTGATTGCTTCACAACATGATCCATTCCTCTATAGACATTATTTACACTTCAAGCTGCCTTTGCATGGCATAGTTCGTGCAGACAATACTGAGGCTGATTGATTGCTTCACAACATGATCCATTCCCACTTCCGGCAGACTTTTATTCTCGCCTCGGAGTGTGAGATATTTTAATGTTTTGAAACATGCCGAAACGACATTGGAGGTGGGACGTGGTGTGGTGTGTGCTGTTAAGATGTGGGAACCAGAGAGAGAGAGAGTGAGTATGTGTGTGTGTGTGTGTGTGTGCGCGCGCGCGCGCGCGTGCGTACGTACGTGCGTGTGTCCATGCATGCGCACGCAGTCTTTGAACTCGCTTCTGGCCCAGAGCTCCATTCCAGCCAGTGAATGTTGTTCTCCTGTTCTTCGTTCCCAGCACGTGTTTGCAGTGTCAGAGGTGAGAAGACTGGAGGAGGCAGTGCCTCTCCCGCTCCACCCCTACCCGTTCCCCTTCCCTTCTGAAACAGTATTGTCACTTTGGGGCTGGAGAGAGAGAGAGAGTATGGGCCGGGGGGGGGGGGGGGGGGGTTGAACCACCTTTTTTTTCCCCTCTTCCCGCGGACGTTGTAGTGAGCAATTGATGGCAGGCAATGTCCGGACACACCGGTTCTTGCAAGTTCCGGCCATCGGTTCCACAGACTTCCGGTGGAGGGGCTTCCTGACGTCACCGCCCTATCATGCACTGAAAAAGGCCAGAAATGGCGCCATTGTGGGCAGCAGCTGTGCTGTCGAGGTTGCAGGGTAGAACCTGCTATTTGTCAGTGAGGGGTAAGGACCACTGTTCCTGACTTGACTCCTTTTTTCTCATCTCTCTTCATGTTCTTTCCTTCTGTAGTTCAGAGCCCTCCACCCCCACCCCCACCTCCACCCCTTGCCTCTATCTTCTCCACCGTCCTCCCACCCCACCTCTTCATCCACCTTTCCCTTGGTTTCCTTCTTGGACCTCCACCTCTCTCCCCATTCTCCGTTGTCTAATCCGGTGTTCTGATTGGTGGAGAAGTCGTGGAGAAAATCGGTTTTTTTTTCTTTTCTGTTCACTGGAAGGTCAGAATGGGATAGGGGAGAGGGTGGAGACGAGATTTCGGATCCAGGAGTAGTGAGAGGGACTCGCTGTATGCTGAACAAGAACAACACCGTGCTAAATTAAAACGCGCTCAGATCTACAAGATCACGATCAGCGCTAGTGAAAATAGCTTTGTTTTTCTTTTGCTTGAAAACTATACCGCCAACAGAAAAGTTAAAGAAAAAGGGGGGAAATGTTAATGAAAGTTTTTAAACCAGCCAAACAAGCAAGCAAGCAAAACAAGAAATCGGCTTTGTAAGGGGTAAAACTGTCATATTCTGACGTACAGGTTCGGAAGCACTACTCTTATGAGGATGCATTTGTCGAAAGAAGTTTTTGTTAAGCTTGGTGCCGTTTCTGTGACGTAACAGTCACTAGGGACAGCCTACAGCTGTGGTGCCGTTTCTGTGACGTAACAGTCCACTAGGGAGGACCATACAGCTGTGGTGCCGTTTCTGTGACAGTAACAGTCCACTAGGGGACAGGACCATACAGCTGTGGTGCCGTTTCTGTGACAGTAACAGTCCACTAGGGGACAGGACCATACAGCTGTGGTGCCGTTTCTGTGACAGTAACAGTCCACTAGGGGACAGGACCATACAGCTGTGGTGCCGTTTCTGTGACAGTAACAGTCCTCAACCTAGGCGTGGACAGGACCATACTAGCTGTGGTGCCGTTTCTGTGACAGTAACAGTCCACTAGGGGACAGGACCATACAGCTGTGGTGCCGTTCTGTGACAGTAGCAGTCCACTAGGGGAAGGACCGATATTTCTGTCGTCATGGATCCCCCACTTTGACCCCTGTCCAACCCAATGGGATCCATGATGTTCGGACGTCACAAACTTTCCCAGGGAGTAGGGTCCACTGGTAAAGTCTGGTGGCAGTTACTGTTGTCTGATCCTGTCTGAGCATTTCATAGGGCTTTGATATTAGTGCCTTTCATCCTGGGTCTTTGACGGCAAAAGATCTGGCTGAAGTATGGAAAATGGGTATAGGTTTTACATTGAAACAAACTACACTCGTTCACCAGTGATTAAGATAGCATTTCGTTCCCCCTTCCGCAAGCGAAGACTTGAACATCAGATTGTGAGGATTGAGAGAACACCCCCCCCCCCCCCCCCCCCCGACTTGTAGATTAAACTGTCAGGCATTGAGGATTTAGAGGAAACCGACGAAATGACGTTAATAGAAGACTTCTTCGCCATTTGATTGTGAGGAACTGGATGGAATCACAAAGCTCTTTTGTACAAAGAAAACCATCAGATAATGGGGGCTCGGAGAATGAACTAGCTGGCCTGTTGATAGAAGACCCTTTTACCATCAGATAGTGAGGATTAGTCAGGTCAAGTCCACGGAAGAAGTGCCATGGGAGAGCTGTACCAGTGACTGCGCCTACGATTGATGATCTCTGAAATACGCTGGCCTTCCTCTAAGCTGTGTGCGGGGCAAGGGAAGTAATATATATATATATATGTGTGTGTGGTGTAGTGTTGTGTATTGTGTATTGTGTGTGTGTGTGTGTGTGTAAGAGAGAGAGAGAGAGAGAGAGAGAGAGAGAGAGAGAGAGAGAGAGAGATTTCATAGCCAGAATTATATCTGATTTGAACAAAACATGTTGGATGTGTAGGAATCAAGACGCATTAGATGTAATGTGATGAGGCAAAACGTGTCCGGGCGAAAGCGACTTGGCGAAATGGGATTAGCGAAATGTCATTGGGCGAATCGTGTTTGGGCAAAATGTCCGTAACGAAACATGATTAGGTGAAACGTTGATAGCGAAACGTGATTGGACCAAACGTTAGTAGCGAAACCTGATTGAGCGAAAGCTGATCGGGTGAAACGTGAATGGATGAAATGTGATAGGGCGAAACGTTAGTAGCGAAAACCTGATTGGGTGAAACGTGATTGGACTACACGTGACTGGGTGAAATGTGAACGGACAATGGTGGCAGCAGCGGCAGGGCAGAGGAGTCAGTAGTGCCAGCCATCACGGTGTCTTCACAGTGCCAGCCATCACGGTGTCTTCACAGTGCCAGCCATCACGGTGTCTTCACAGTGCCAGCCATCACGGTGTCTTCACAGTGCCAGCCATCACGGTGTCTTCACAGGGAAAAGCCATCACGGTGTCTTCACAGGGAAAAGCCATCACGGTGTCTTCGCAGGGAAAGCCATCACGGTGTCTTCACAGGGAAAACGCCGTGTGTGGAACAGGGGCCAGGGGACATTGGGGCATTGGCCTTCATGAAGAGGGCGGAAGACAGTGCACTGAATTTACTGCTTACAGTCTCAGTCTCTGTCTGTTGTCTGTCTGTCTGTCTGTCTGTCTGTCTGTCTGTCTCTCTCTCTCTCTCTCTCCTCTCTCTCTCTCTCTCTCTCTTTCTCTCAATTGTGCCAGTTGCAGTGCCAGCCATCTTTGCTGACGCTGTGTAACACTGACTGCATTGTGAGCAGACAGACGCAGAAAGGGATCCTGTACACAGAGGAGGTGATGGACCACCCACATTCCTCCCTCTTCCCCTCCTCCCCCACCCCAGCGCAGCCCTCCTCCCCAGCGTACCACTCCATCCCCACCCCTACCCCTACCCTACCCCACCCCAACACACACACACACACATACTTTCTCTCTCTCTCTCTCTCTCCTCTCTCTCTTTCTCTGTCTGTCTGTCTGTCTCTGTCTCTCTTTCAACCTCTGTCTCTTCTCTTCTCTCTCTCTCTCCTCTCTCTCTTTCTCTCTCTCTCTCTCAGCCTGTTTGTCTGTCTGTCTGTCTGTCTGTCTGTCTCTCTCTCTCTCTCTCTCTCTCTCTCTGTCTTCAACCTCTCTCTCTCTCTCTCTCTCTCTCTCCTCTCTCTCTCTCTCTCAGCGCCAGCCTACCTTTATCCAGTGCCATTCCACCCCCCCCCCCCCCCCCCCCCCCCCGTCAACTTTGGAATGTGCGATGTAGTCGTTAGCGTCTCGACTTAGAACCGCTTTGTAGGCATTCATGATTCCATGTGCGTGTTGTGCGCGCGCGCGCGCGCGCGCGCGTGTGTGTGTGTGTGTGTATGTGGTGTGTGTGTGTGTGCGTGCGTGCGTTCACGCACGCATGCATTTGTGCAGCTTGATGATCGCTGCACATGGGGCAAAAAGACTGGGATGGGGAGGGGGGGTTGAGGAGGAGGAGGGGGAGGTGTGTGTAGAACAATTTGGCAGGTGACTGATGGCCAGCTTCCAAAATACCTTATGCTGTCAGTGGCGGGGCTGGATGGGGAAACACAATGGGGGGGGGGGGGGGGGGATGAAGAGGCACGTCAAGAGGGAGTGAGAGAGTGAGTCAAGACAGGGAAGGGAGGGGTGGGGAAGAGGGGCTGATACAGAGAGATGGAGGTTCCACTTCATTGATTGCCACGAGTCGGGGTTTGACAGAGAATGGTAGCACCTAGCACCTCCTCAGTGTCTAGAGATCAGAGACCATCTGTTGGGCGCTGTGGTTTGTGTGGTCAGAGGGGCAGAATGGTAGCACCTCCGCAGTGTCGAGAGATCAGAGACCATCTGTTGGGCGCTGTGGTTTGTGTGGTCAGAGGGGCAGAATGGTAGCACCTCCGCAGTGTCGAGAGATCAGAGACCATCTGTTGGGCGCTGTGGTTTGTGTGGTCAGAGGGGCAGAATGGTAGCACCTCCGCAGTGTGAGAGATCAGAGACCATCTGTTGGCGCTGTAGTGTGTGTGGTCAGAGGGGCAGAATGGTAGCACCTCCTCAGTGTCTTAGAGATCAGAGACCATCTGTTGGGCGCTGTGGTTCGTGTGGTCAGAGGGGCAGAATGGTAGCACCTCCTCAGTGTCTTAGAGATCAGAGACCATCTGTTGGGCGCTGTGGTTTGTGTGGTCAGAGGGGCAGAATGGTAGCACCTCCTCAGTGTCTTAGAGGTCAGAGACCATCTGTTGGGCGCTGTGGTTTGTGTGGTCAGTGGGGCCTCCCTGCTGTGGTCGGCGGTGGCCACACGCCACAATTAGGATTTTGCGCTAAAACACTAAATAAAATCCATGTAAGCATTTTGAGGCCTGCTACGAGTTTGAGCCAGCATTTAATGTTAAACTGATTCTATCAAAAGAACAACTCCCCTTCTATTATTTCCCATGCTTGGGGGATTTTCACTGATGACATCTCAATCTTCAAATACTTGACCTTCCCCTTAGTTGACGACACATATCAGGCCTTTGTGCACTCATCCGTGACCCCATCTTTGCGCCTAACTGGAAGCTCCCCGAATAGTCCTAGTCCCTTGATTTTAATCTGTCTGCTTGGAACCATCTGGCTTGTGTCTTGATGGCCGTGTGAAAGAAAATAAGGGGAATCAGCTTTCAGACACAATTCTCGAAACAGTGTAGTTGTGCCAGACTATAAATACTGGACTCCTTAAGCAAGGCTTTGGAGCATAAAATTTTGGTGTGTAGCCTGTCGTGCGACACCTTGACAGTGAGGGAGGAGGAGGGAGGGTGCGGGAGGGTGACCGCCTGCCAGCTGTCTTCTGCCCGAACAGCGTCCAGGGATGGCGGCCATCATGGTGAGCCGCCAGTCTGCCCCCTCCTGGAGGTGGCCCTGCACTGCAGCACCTAGCAACACCTAGCACCTCACTTGGCTTGTCCAACCAGATGACCTGGCCCTGACACTTTGTCGTTGTCAGCATCATCATGCTTATCATCATCATCATCATCGTTGTCATCTTCATCATCGGTCGTCTTCTTGTCCTCCTCCTTGTCGTCTTTATCATCCAGTCTATGCAAGATGACTTAGGAAAATTGATGACAGTCGAGTCACTGACTTTATTGTTGCAAGCATCATCATTCTCATCATCATCGTTGTCGTCTTCACCATCAGTCTCCTTCTTCTTGTCCTCCTCCATGTCGTCATCATCATCATCTGTCCAAGATGACACCGGCATTATCGTTGTAAGGATCATCATGCTCATCATCATCATCGTTGCCATCTTCATCATCAGTCGTCGTCTTCTTCTTCTTGTCCTCGTCCCTGTCTTCGTCATCATCATCAGTCTATGCAAGGTGACTTAGATGACTGATGACAGTTGACTTGCTTAGGCCCATTGCTCTTGCCATAGGCCATCAACAACTGCCCGCCAACGACCACGGTCCTGGGCAATCTTTTCTAATTCGCCCCAGCTGTAACCCATCTGCCTGGTGTCCGCCTCCAGGTCTCGCCTTCGGGTGTTTCTTGGTCTTCCTCGCTTCCTTTTGCCTTGGGGATTCCAGGTCAGAGCTTTTCTGGTGGTGGTGTCCGGGGGCTTTCGAAGCGTGTGTCCTATCCACCGCCATCGTCTGTGCAATTAATGCGTTGAGATACGGAATAGCGATCAAAGTGGAAACTGCTCTGTGATGTTTTTCACACAGTTGTATGCATGTCGTATCTTTTTTTTCACCCCTTTTGATTACTGTCTTAGCACCATGTCTGTCTGTCTGTCTTGTCTCTCTCTCTCTCTCTCTCTCTCTCTCTCTCTCTCTCTCCCCTCTCTCCCTCTCTCTCCCTATCTCTCTCCCTATCTCTCTCTCCCTCCCTCTGTGCATGCGTTTAGTTGGAACGTGTGCCAAAAATGTTATTTTGCATTGAGATGTCAAACATTATTTTCCTAAACAAACAAAAAGAAAAAGAAACCCAATAAAAATGATTGCTGCTCACAGTGCATATTCATGACGTACGTGTCTGCCTGTGTGTGTGTGTGTGTGTGTGTGTGTGCGCGCGCGCACGCGCGCGTGATGTGGTGTGTGTGTGTGTGTGTGTGTGTGTGTGTGTGTGATATGTAGAATGAAGACACAGAGGTATACAGACAGACAGACGAAGAAGACAATGTAGATGTGTGTAGACGGAGCGAAATTTGTTTGTAACATAACAACAGAGTTCAGATGATTGGATAGACAGAGCCAGTTTCTGTTGTGATGAAAGAAAAGACTGTAGATATAATGCGGAAAGACGGAGTGAGATTCTGTTATAATGTATTCTAAGAGTATAGATGTATGGACAGACAGAGCAAGATTTTCCTGGGATATGTTGAAGAGAACCTAGATGTGAGGACAGACAGCAAGATCCTGCTGTGATATACTGGAGAGAAACTAGATGTGTGCACAGAGCAAGATTCTGTGGTGATATATTGGAGAGAAACTAGATGTGTGCACAGAGCAAGATTCTGTGGTGATATATTGGAGAGACACTAGATGTGTGCACACAGCAAGATTCTGTGGTGATATATTGGAGAGACACTAGATGTGTGCACACAGCAAGATTCTGTGGTGATATATTGGAGAGACACTAGATGTGTGCACACAGCAAGATTCTGTGGTGATATATTGGAGAGACACTAGATGTGTGCACAGAGCAAGATTCTGTGGTGATATATTGGAGAGAAACTAGATGTGTGCACACAGCAAGATTCTGTGGTGATATATTGGAGGACACTAGATGTGTTCACAGAGCAAGATCCTTCTGTGATATATTGGAGAGACACTAGATGTGTGCACACAGCAAGATGATATATTGGAGAGACACTAGATGTGTGCACAGAGCAAGATTCTGTGGTGATATATTGGAGAGACACTAGATGTGTGCACACAGCAAGATTCTGTGGTGATATATTGGAGGGACACTAGATGTGTGCACAGAACAAGACCCTGCTGTGATATATTGGAGAGACACTAGATGTGTGCACAGAGCAAGATTTGTGGTGATATATTGGAGAGAAACTAGATGTGTGCACACAGCAAGATTCTGTGGTATATATTGGAGAGACACTAGATGTGTGCACACAGCAAGATTCTGTGGTGATATATTGGAGAGACACTAGATGTGTGCACAGAGCAAGATCCTGCTGTGATATATTGGAGAGAAACTAGATGTGTGCACACAGCAAGATTCTGTGGTGATATGTTTAAGAGAATGTAGATACGTGGACAGACAACAAGATTCTGTGGTGATATGT